>PVIY010012736.1:13424-35385 GCA_004026745.1 Myrmecophaga tridactyla | reverse complement strand
TGACGCAGCGTTACGTAAGCATCATGAACCGGCTGCAGAGCCTGGGCTACAACGGACGCGTGCACCCGGCGCTGACCGAACAGCTGGTGAATGCCTACGGCATCCTGCGCGAGCGGCCCGAGCTGGCGGCCTCCGAGGGCGGGTCCTACACAGTGGACTTCCTGCAGCGCGTGCTGGTGGAGACCGTGCACCCCAGCATGCTCACCGACGCGCTGCTACTGCTCTCCTGCCTCAGCCAGCTGGCGCACGACGACGGCAAGCCCATGTTCATCTGGTGACACGGCCCCTCCACGCTCGGCTCCGTCATTAAAGCTCTGCACAGATGCAGGCCGCTGGGCCCGCGCTCGCTCCCGCACCCTTGGGCGGTGCTGCCTTCCCTGTGCTGCCCCACCCTCTCCGGTCCTGCCTGCCCTTGGGGTCTGGCCCCCACTGGGGCCGAGGACCCCTCCCAAGCCCCTGAGACTGGGACTGGGACGCAGGGGAGTAGGAAGGATGGGGGGGGTGGCTAGGGGCCAGCCAGGGTGACTGGAGAGGTGCACTGATCTGAAATGGGTGGGGAGCAGAAGGCAGAGGTGGGAGGGGACAAGGGTGTGGGTGTACAGTTCCTACCTCCATACTAGGCAGGGACAAAAGAGGGTTACGGGCAGGGGGCTGCTCCACCAGGTGCCTGGAAACCTGGGGGTGGGGGAGTCCAAGCCGTGAGGGTAGAGTGATCCCTGCAGGGGTACAGGCAGGATGGGGAGAGCAGGGCGGGGGAGGAGAAAAACGGAAGGAGGAGGGGAGCGGTGCTATAGGGTGGGATGCAAGAGGAAACCTGTAGATTCAGGAGGAGGAAGGACTTGTGGGAGGGGCCGGAACCCAAAGTGGCATTGGCCAGGACCGTGTGTCTCTGGGAGAGGAGGGAGGGGCAGCTCAGGCAACCCTGCAGGCTGGGCTCCAATCCGCAGGGTGGAAAAGGAGAGTTGCCTCCATAAGGGAAGGGGAAGGAAGCGGGGGCTACACAGGCAGAGGACAGACAGGGGCGGGAGTGCAGACCACAGTGGAGGGTCCTGGAGCTGTGCAGCCAACGAAGGGCAGAGCAGAATGGGGCCACCACCAAGTCTGGGGTTCAAAGAGGGGAATGCATGTCAACAACCTGCAAGGGGTGTAGGGCACAAGTGGGTGCCTGCAGCAAATGGAAAATGTGTGCAAGGTAAGCACTGGGGGGAGACCCTACATTCCAGTTGCCCAGAACCCCAGAAGCTCACTTTTTAGCACTCCCTCCCAGGCGTACTACAGCTCTAGGGGATCCGGCCAGATGAGTGAGCCTCTTGCTTAGCTCCTGGGCAGGGAAGGATGCTAGACCCAGAGGACAACTTGGAGCCAAGCCCCAAGGAGCCCACAGACCTCCCCACCCCCCACCCCCAAGGTCCCTCAGCCAGGCTAAAGGGCAGACCTGACCCAAACCTCCAGGGCAATATAAAAAAACTCCTGTTCCCGGACTGGGGAGGGGGTGCGGTGGGGGGACGTGGAGGCTGGTTCACAGAAGGGAACGGGGGGGGGGGCGGCTGTAGGGGTAGGCGAGCAGTGCCCCAGACCCCCCGAGGTATAGAACTGCGCCTGGAAGCGCGTGGCAGCCAGGTCTTGGAAACCAACGGAGTGGGTGCGAGAGGGCTCCGCGGACCGGGTAGCTGCCTTCTATCTGGCTCGCGTGGCCCCCTGGGAGCCGCCCGGCAAGCGGAATCAACGGTTCCTCACCCCGGTTTGGTAACTTCTTGGGGTAGGGTCACAGTGACGCCAGCACCGCCAGCCTGCCTTTGGGGGGCTCTGCAAGACGCTAGGCGGGAGAAGGCAGGTCAGGCCGTTCAAGTCGCCTGTTGTCGCGTCTTTGGACTCGGGCGCGGACCTCGCGGACCCAGGGAGATGGTATGTAGTGGGCGCAGGGTGGGCTCCTCCATCTGGGCAGCGGGAGCTCCCGGCGGATTCCACGCTGACCTGCCGGGGGTGGGGGAAGGGCGACGGGACGCAGCGCGCACGGCACTTAGCCCGCCAGCGGGAAAACGCGCACCTAATGGGTCGCTCTCCACATGCTGCTGCTGGTTGTGCCCAGTTCCCACTCGCGTTTGAAGGGGTTCCGGGGCTCCCCGGCGGCCTTCTGGTGAGGAGCGGGCGGGGCGAGGACGGCTGGGGGCGGGGCTGCGAGGCCAGAGTCTCTTTCATTTTCCCTTTCGTTCTTCCCAAGCGCCGCCGAGTTTCGCGCGGGTGAGTAGAGGGCAGCGTCCCGGGCGCGCCCCTCTCGCTTGCGCCCAAGGCCGCAGGCTCGCGGGACACGGAGCCTCTACGGCCGCTGCCACGTGGCCTTGGCCAGTGTGGCTCCCCTGCAGGCGCTCTGAGGGTCCATTCACACGCTTCCTGCCGGGACGCCCTGTGGCCGAAAAGCCCCCTGTGCCATGCATTCCCCGTCGGACTCCAGGCCCCCGGCTCCAGGCACCCTGCGGCCCTCGCCCTTCCCGCACCCGGTGCTGCACGCCCTCCACACCCTGGCGCACGCGCTGCTCTTCCCGGCCTACTGGGCCTTGGACCAGCTGCTGGGCTACTGGGCGCCGGCGGCGCGCCCCAGTGGCCTGCGATGGCTGAGCTCGGCGGCGGGCGCAGTGGCCGCGCTACTGCTGTTGCTCGCCTGCCTGCCCCTGGCGCTGCCCGGCCTCCTGCTCTGGCTGCCGCTGCAGACCTGGCGCCGCCCTTTCTGTTACCAGCCCCCTCCGCAGTGCTGGACTCCGCCCGCTCCCTGGCGCCCGCCCGCTGAACCCGTGCGCTGTTTCGGCTTCCTCAGCGCCAACTTGTGCCTGCTGCCCCACGGGCTGGCGCGCTTCAGCAACCTTCCGCATAGCCAACGGCGGGCAGAGGCCGTGGGCGCCGCGCTGCTCGCCGGCCTGCGGTCAGCGCGCTACGGGGCCACAGGCTGCAGCCTGCAGCCAACCGGGGCGCCGCGCGGGGTGCTGGTGGCCGCAGTGCCCGCGGGCCTGGACTTCGTGTGCCTTCAGGAGGTGTTCGACCTGCGCGCTGCGCGCCGCCTGGTGCGTCTCCTGGCGCCCAATCTGGGCCCGGTGCTGTACGATGTGGGCGCGCTCGGCCTGCAGCCTGGGCCGTACCTCAAGCTGCTGGGCAGCGGGCTGCTGCTGGCCTCGCGGTACCCGCTGCTGCGCGCAGCTTTCCGCGCCTTCCCCAACGCGCGCCGCGAAGACGCGCTGGCCTCCAAGGGACTACTGTCCGCACAGGTACGGTGGGCCGCCCTGGCCCGGGAGAGGGCGGGGCGAGGGGGCCCAGGGTGAGGGGAGCTGGGCCGACCGTGGTGTTGCAGGCGCAGCTGGGTTTCCTGGACGGGCGCCGTGTCGTGGGCTTCCTGCACTGCACACACTTGCATGCTCCAAGCGGTGAGCTGGGGGTGGGGTCCATGGGGTCCTGGGCAGGCCGCCCCCCGACCCCGGCGGTGGGAGCTGAGGGGAGGGAGAAGGCTCAGACGAATCCGCACCCGGGACTGAGGGCGCTCTCCCCGCAGAGGACGGGCCCATGCGCTGCGAGCAGCTGACGCTGCTGCTGGACTGGGTCGAGCACTTTGAGGCTGAGAACCGCCAGGAGGCCGAGGCTGTGGCCTTCAGCGTGCTGTTGGGCGACTTCAACTTCGACAACTGCTCGCTGAGTGAGTGGCGGCCCAGGCGGGGCGGGGCGAGAGCGGCCGGGCCCCGGCCACCGAGCGCACGCTGAGCCCCCCTCTCTCTGCAGACGATGCCCGCGAGCAGGAGCACCAGCTCTTCAGCAGCTTCCAGGACCCCTGCCGGCTGGGCACGCGCCTAGAACAACCCTGGGCCCTGGGTACAGCACCCGGGAGGGCTGCGGCCTGAGAAGGACCCGACGTCTATAGCTCACGCTGACCGCGCCCCTCATGCCCCTGCCCCTCCCCCCCCAGGGACGCTGCTGAACACCTCCGCGCTCAACCACTCGGTGGCCTGCTCCCCGGAGATGCTGCGGAGGTGAGGGGAGCACCTGAGCCTACCCAAGACCTGGAAGGATGCCCTGGCCTTGGTGACCCCACCTCTCCGCAGGGCCCTGGAGCAGAAGGAAGGGAGCCTCAGGTACCTGGCAGGCCCACCCCATGGAAGCTGCCCCTCGGAGCCCTGGCGGGGCCGGCGCCTGGATTACATCACATACCGAGGAGCACCGGAGGGCCCGCTGAGCCCGGTGAGTGTCAGGGCTGGGGTGGCGGGCAGAGAAGCGGGGCAGCCCCTCAACCCGACCCCCCAACCCTAGGAGGTGGAGCAGGTGACCTTCAGCACCGCCCTGGCGGGACTCTCGGACCACCTGGCCGTGGGGCTGCGGCTGCGAGTGTCAACGCCCTCGTGACCCGGACACGCAGGGGACAGGCAGGGCGGCCGATGGGAAGAGATACGCAACACAGGAGCTTGGCAGGGGTCGCCGCGCCTGGGAAGGGAGCGACTTCAGGGCCCTTTATTCTGGGGGCCTTTACACGGCCTCTTGCGCCCGGCGATACTCATAGACGCTGCCGCGCTCTGGGAAGGCCGGGGCCTGCGGGGGCGATCCCGGCGGTGGGGCCGGGTCTTCGGGATCCCCATAGCCCCCCCCGCCGGGCGTGTGGAGGCAGAACAAGTCCTGGGAGACAGAAGGGCGGGCTCAATGCAGGGTGTGCCCCCCATGGCACCGTATCTCCCTGCCAGCCTGGACCTCCCAGGCCCCGTGCACGGACTTTTTTTTTTTTTTGTCGGAAGCCAAATTAAATTCAGTTTCTGGTCAGTTTTGCGATTCTGTTCACCTCCTCCCCCCCCCCCCGCTTTGGAAAGGGGGGACCGTCGAAGGGGGGCATGGAAGGCCGAGACTCTTACCCCGGGGTACACGGTCACCGATGTCTTCCCGCCCAGATTCACCGTCCGGCCGTCCTTGCGGATGAGCAGGTTGAGGCCGCGGGCGCCGGGCTCGCCCCCTGCGGGGAAAGAGGAAAGGAGCGAGGTCGGAGGATGGGGGCTGGGGGGTGGGAGTGGGGAGTTCCGGGGAGGGGGTCCCTCCCGGCGGCGGCGGCGCCCTCACCGTGGAGGCCGTAGGGCCGGAAGGCGCGGCGCTCGGTCAGCACGGACAGCAGCGCCTCCTCGCGGAACAGCAGCTCGCGGATGACGCCGTCGCCGCCCCGGAAGCGGCCGCGGCCCCCGGAGCCGCTTCTCAGCTCGAAGCGGCGCAGGATGACCGGGTACCTGCGCGGAGCCAGGACTCAGCGCGGCCCCGGCCCGGCTGCCGTCACCCTCGCCTCCCCCCGACCCCGCGGGCAGCACCGCTCACCGGCTCTCCAGGATCTCGGGATCGGTGATGCGCGTGTTGGTCATGTGGCTGTGCACCCCGCTGCGTCCGTGCCAGCCGGGGCCCGCGCCCGCGCCGCCCGCCACCGTCTCGTAGTAGCCCATGTGCGCGTTGCCCAGCGTCACGTTGTTCATGCAGCCCTGGAGAGGAGAGCGCCGCCCGCGCGCGCGGCTGGGTGGGAGCGTCCCGGCGCGCCCCGCCCCCCCCGAGGGCCCCGCCCCCCCACGCAGCCCACCGCGCCGGCGTTGGCGCCCACCCCGGCCGCACCTGGGAGGCGGCGCAGGCCCCGAAGGCCCCCAGGATGACGTCCACCACGCGCTGGGAGGTCAGCACGTTGCCCCCGACCACGGCCGCTTCCGGGGACGGGTCCAGGAGGGAGCCCCGCGGAATCACGACCTGCACGGGCGCCAGGCAGCCCTGGGAAGGGGGTGCGGGGAACGGCTTTCAGGGTGGCGGGTGGGGGTGGGCCCCCGGTGGCATCCCTGGATTCGCGTGGGGGTCGGGCCCCTCCCCTCCGGGGGCCCCGCGCACCTGGTTGAGCGGGATGTCACGGCCCACGAGGCAGCGCAAGCAGTAGATGAGGGCGGAAAGCGTGATGGCGCGCGGGGCGTTTAGGTTGCCCAACACCTCCGGGCCCGAGCCGGTGAAGTCAAACACCGCGCTGCCCTGCGGGGGTGGGAGGGAGGTGCCGGGCGTCAGCAGCGCGGCCGCTGCGCGAGGGAAGAGGGGGATCCCCCGCCCACGAGCCCCACCTGACTCAGGTTGATCTGCACACGGAGCCGGATGGGGGAACCATCGTCCATGTGGTCCTCGGCAGACACCTCCAGGGGCAGGCCCCGGGCCTGCCGGGCCGACCCGAAAGCCCGGAGCATGTCCCGCACGGCCAGCTCGGCATTCGCCTGGAAGGACCAGTGTTAGCACTGCCCACCCCCTGCCTGCCCACCACCCTGCCCCCATCAGTGCCCCTGGGGCCTACCTGGATGTGGCCCATGTAGGCCTGCACCACCTCCAGGCTGTACTGCCCGATGAGCTCCCCCACCAGCTGGATGCCCTTCTGGTTGGCGGCCACCTGGGCACGGAGATCCGACAGGTTGTCGTGCAGGTTCCGGGTCCCACTGCAGCCTGGGATCTTGCCTGGCGCCTGGAGGGCCTCGGTCACCGCTGGACGGCCAGGGAACCACCATCTGAGGCATCCTCCAACCCTGGCCCTCCCTCCCCATCACCATGGTAATCTGGGCCCTCTTCTGTGCCTGCTATACCCCTCCACTTTGGGACTGGCCGCTCCCCCAACTTGGCTTTTCAGGGGACCCCCCGGCCCCCCTGTGCCCAAGCACCCCATTCTCCACCCTTCTGCTGAATCTTCTCCCTCCTGCACCCAGCACCTGGGGGCACCCAAGGCCTTGACCAGGAGCTACACCAGAGGGAGAAGCTACACTGAAAGGGGTAGGGGGGCTAGTCCCTCAGCACATTCCTCTTGCCATCCTTCCTGCTGCCCAAAGCCAGGGGCTTCAAGGGCCCTGCCCTGCCTCCCTACCACCTGGCTCATCCCCTCCTGCCCCCTCTCCCAGGAGAAAAACCACTTCCTTCTACTCCACTACCACTCTTGCCCTGCACTGACCAAGAAAGACCAGGCCTGGCTCAACCTGCTTTGTGTTCTCAGCACCCAGAGCAGCTGGTGGCTCTGCTACCACACCCGACCCATGTCACCTTCCCTCACTCTGGGGCAACCGCTCCTGGGGCTCCCAGCCCTCTGTGGCCCTGTATTTCCTGCTCCCTGTCTCCCAGGAATCCCACCATCCTACAGCTCTGTGCCCAGCCAGGGTCTCCACCCTCCAGCCACTTCCACCCCAAATCCCATCCAGTACCAGCCAAGAACCCCTCACCTTGCTGCCAGGCTGAAGGCTCAGCATACCCCCTACCCAGGAGGGCTGCAGCACACCCCACCCCTCCACCCCCATCCCAAGGCTTTCTTGGGTCCTCCCAGCCTCTCATGGTACGCAGGCTGCCCAATGTACTCCCAGCTCAGAGCCTTCCCCGCCACCCAAGCCCAGGGGCTCGGGCCCCGGTCCTTGCGATGGCCAGCAAAGCCCTCCAGAGCTGGGGGAAGGGGGGCCTTGCCCCCCCCACCCCCACTGTTTCTCTCCAGTGCCTGGACCCAAGGCAGACACCAGGAGTGGCTGCCACCCCTTGAAATAATCTCCTCTCTCTATGGCACCCCAACCCTTGGGAGTCTCAACCAACTCACTGCATCCCAAACCACCTCCCATGGCGCCTGCCTGGATGCTGACAGAGCTTGCCTCAAATTCTCATGGTTGCTGCCCAGCCCTGTGAGGTCATCGCCCCCTCCCCTGCCCCCTAGAGCACTCTAGCACCATGGACTGTGTCCCAGCACCTGCCCAGACTGGCCCACTGAGGGCAGCAGCCAGGGTGCCCACCCACTAACCCTCCAGCCCCTAGCCGCAGCCCCCTCCTGCTCACCCTCCTCCTGGAAGACGCCCCCCTGGACGAGCTTGAAGGAGAGGAAGACAGCACCCTCCTGCTGCAGTGTGGTAGAATGGGGGGGCATGGAGCCCGGGGTGATGCCCCCAATATCGGCATGATGACCCCGGCTGGCCACGTAGAACACAGGCCGCGTCTGGCCGGGCCAGAACACCTAAAGAGGGGCAGGGCGGCAGTCAGCGGCCCAGCCAGCGCCACCCAGTGCCACCCCCCCACCACCACCATGGGTAGCGGGACAGCGGCCCTCACCGGCGTGATGACAGTCAGGTCGGGCAGATGGCTGCCCCCTGCTCTGGGGTGGTTGCTCAGGAGCACATCACCAGGGTGGAGTTCGGCCCCCAGGTGCTGGATCTGGAACCAGGAGATAGGAGAGGCAGAGCTGGGGGTACAACACGGGTAGGGGCAGGGTATGGGGGAACACCAGCGGGTGGACTGGGGGCAGGGTGGGGGAGGGGCAGGGCGAGGTAGAGGGGCGGGGCTGGGGGACCAGGGAGTGGAGGAGGGGAAGGAGGTCACGGGCTGGGGGACCAGGGGGGTTCGGCAAGACCTGGAACTGCACAGTCTCCTGCATGGCACCCAGATGCACGGGGATGTGGGGCGCATTGGAGACCAGCCCGCCGTCAGGCCCGAAGAGGGCACAGGAGAAGTCCAGCCGCTCCTTGATGTTGGTGGAGATGGCTGTGCGCTGCAGGATGCGCCCCATCTGCTCTGGGGACACAGAGGGACCAGGCATCTGGTGAAGGCCAGGGTGTTGGCCATGCCCCACTGAGCACAGCAATGCCTGTGGGAAGTGCCCCCCCCCCCCAGGGGCATGTGTGCTGGGGTCTCAAGATCCCTGGAACCTGCCCACCTGACTCGGGCCCCCAGGACCTGACCTGGGGTCTCAACTGTGGCCCTGGTGTCCCTTTCGGATGCTCTGGCCCTGCCAAGCACCCCTCCACTCTGCTCTGGGTCCAGCCCAAAACTGGTGGCTGGCTGCCCCCAGCCTCAGTTTCCTGGAGCAGAAAGGAGAGGCAGCCCCACGCCATGCAGCTGCTGTGCACGTGACACTGGCACCCTCCTGCCCAGGACCTGCTCTGGCTATCCCAGGGCCACACTGCTCACCCCATCGCCACCCCTGGACCCCAGCCAGCCTGCCACCCAGCCCAGTGGGCAGTACTATCTGCCATGGCCTCGGCGCCTACCCCTGACCTGTCCACAGACCACCCCTGGTGCCCACCCTTCAAGGAAGGGCAGGCTGGGTCCTGGGAGCCAGGGCTGCGGGAGGACAGCCACAGCCACTCACCAGCAATGCTCATGAAGCGGTGAGAGAAGATGGACAGCTGGATGGGATCTAGCTGGGCACTCACGGTGCCAGTGGTCTCGGCCCCCACGGAGATGCGGATGTCCCCAGTGTCTGTCACCTCTGCCTGGCAACCAGGTTCCACCAGGATGGTGCTGGGGGTGGGGGACACACAGAGGGGATGCAAGGGCCAGGCAAGACCAAGCCCTTCCATTATGTGACTCCAGCCAGCAAACACCCTACCCAGAGGACCCCTCAGGCCCTGTACCATGGGTCCACAGCTCCCCTCCCCTGCCATGGCTCCACCCCAGCCATGACCCCTCCCCCACCGGCCCTCACTCACCTGTTGCTGTCGATGATGAGGCAGGGCCCCTGAAGCTTGTGCCCGTGGCCCAGCTCTCCCAACAAGTACACAGGGGTCTCCTGGTAGCCCCCTTCAAAGTAGCACTGGGTCATCTGTGAGGGGTATAGGGTGAGTGAGCCCCTCAGTCCAGCACCCTTCCTGGATCTCCCCAGGGGGATCCCCACGTCCCCTGGCTTGGAGCAGGCCACACAGGCAGTGGCACGCACCTTGTCCACCCGGGGAGGCCCGGTCTGGGGTTTGGGGGTGTCCTTGAGGCAAAGGCTGCTGCGACCAGTCCCCCGCACCCGCACGTCGTCCACTATCACCGGTCGCTCGGGAATGACGAAGCCAAATTCCCTCATGTACCTGGAGGCCCACAGGCCCCGGGAGAGCAGTCAGGGGGCAGCACCATGGCCGGCAGGCACCCCCGTAGGACCCCCGGGCACGGCGCCACACACCTCTCCACAAAGG
Organism: Myrmecophaga tridactyla; assembly: GCA_004026745.1. Taxonomy (NCBI): domain Eukaryota; kingdom Metazoa; phylum Chordata; class Mammalia; order Pilosa; family Myrmecophagidae; genus Myrmecophaga; species Myrmecophaga tridactyla. The sequence continues at coordinate 25,447 of PVIY010012736.1, read as the reverse complement.
CAGCCCCGAAGTCCCCGGCCTGGGGCGAGCAGGTGGAGGCCAGGTGCTGGTGGGCAGACACCATCAGGGCACAGTCGGTGCCCTGGTAGCGCAGGTGCAGGAAGCTCTCAGTGCTGACCTGGGACCTGCGGGCAGTGGGAGTTCAGCAGGGCCTCCTGGGCCACCGAGCTGGGACTCCCCAGTCCAGTATGAAGGGTCCCGTGCCATCTCTGCCTTCCGACCTGGGGAAACCCTGGGCGCACAGGGCATCCACACACTGTTCCTCCAGGCAGCTCAGCCTCTGGTCCAGCTGCGCGAAGGTCTCGGGTGCGTAGGGCAGGGAGCAGGGCTCCTGGGCCTCGTGCACCACATCCGCCAGGGCCAGCCCCAGTGCTGAGAGCAGCCCACTGTGCCTGTGAGGACAGCTGCTGCGTGAGGAGGGAGGGCGGGTCCCAACCCCAGGGCCGCAAGCTCAGGGCCCACCCCGCCCCAAGGCACCTGTGAATGTGCACGGTGTCCATGCCCAGGGCCCGGGCGATGGCGCAGGCATGCTGCCCACCAGCTCCCCCGAAGCAGGCCAGTACGTGGGCCGAGGGGTCGTGGCCTCGTGCCTGGGGAGCCGGCGGGGACAGTGGCTTCAATCACTCCACCCTGTCTGGCCCTGCATCCCCTCACCAGGTCATGCTGGCAAGGGAGACTGCAGAGCCAGCCAGTGGGCGGGCCTGGGGAAGGCGGGGCCGGGAGATGGTTTGGGGGCACGTAGGGGAGAGGGTGGTGGAAATGTGGGCCTAGAGGTAGGAGCAGGGAGGAGGAGCATGGGGTGGGGGCACAGGGAGGAAGTTGTACCTGGGTGAGTGCACGGATGGGCCGGCACATAGCCTCATTGGCTACACGCACGAAGCCCATGGCCACCTCCTCCAGGCTCAGCGGGGAGGATGGGCAGGGCCTGTTGGTCAGGAAGCTGTTCACCTCGGTGGCCACAGCCTCCAGGGCCTTGCGGGAGGCCTCTGGGGACAGCGGTTGGTTCTCTTCAGGCCCAAAAATGCAGGGGAAGGAGGCAGGCAGCAGGCGGCCCAGGACCAGATTAGCATCCGTCACCGTTACGGGACCTCCTGGGAGATGGGTACAATGAGGGCTGGGGGCTGGAGACGGGGTGGGGGGTAGGCAGCCCAGGGCCTGGAGATGCGGGGACCCTTACCTTTGCGGTAGCAGGCAGGGCCCGGGTGGGCTCCTGCTGATTCAGGCCCAACCACGAAGAGGCCTGACCTGGGGGAGAGAGCCAGAGTTGGCACTGGGCAGGATGGAAGCCTGGGTGCCCATCCCAGGTAGGGGGCTGACCTGAAGAAGAGGCGGGAGCCCCCACCAGCTGCCACCGTGTTGATGTCCAACTGGGGGGCCTGGAGGGTGATGCCGGCCGTACTGGCCTCGAAGACATGCTCGAATTCTCCAGCGTAGCGGCTCACGTCAGTGGACGTACCTGGGGGGCAGGGGACGGGGGGTGTGCGGGGAGTCATCCTGCAGCCCGGACGCCCCGCCATGCCCGGCGCCCACCCCGCAGCCCTCGTACCTCCCATGTCAAAGCCGATAACAGGCTGGCAGCCCTCGGCCCGGTGGGTGGTGGCCGAGTAGCCAACGACACCCCCCGCAGGACCCGAGAGCACAGCCCGGGAGCCACTGAAGGCATCCATGGGTGCCAGGCCACCGTCGGAGCGCATGAACAGCACCTGCACGTCCTGAAGGCGGGAGAAGGGTGAGCGGGGACCCGGGCAAGTGAGCAGGTGCAGGGGGAGGGGTGAGCAGGCAGGTGGGCAGTGAAGGACGGGCAGCAAGGGGCTGGGCAGGTGAGCAGCCTTACCTTGAGCTGACCCTGGAAGCCATGGCGGAAGCCCTGCACGTACCGCTGGATGGTGGGTGTGAGGTAGGCGTCGGCGCAGGCCGTGTGCCCACGTGGCACAATGCGTACCATGGGCATGGCCTCAGAGGACAGCGCCACGTGGGTGAAACCCAGCTCACGGGCCAGCGTGCCCACCTGCTGCTCATGCTGGGCCCAGGCGTACGAGTGCATGAGCACCACCGCCAGGCTGCGGATGCCGCGTGCCAGGAGCCCCTCCAGCTTCCCGCGTAGGCTGTCCAGGTCCACCGGCTGCTGCACCTCCAGCAGGGCCCCCGTGCGGCCTGCGGGAAACCCATCGCTGCTGGCCACAACCCAGAGAGGGCTGTCTGGGCACGCCCTCACCCCCAACACCCAGAGGCACCCGCACCTTTGAGGGGCGTCCCGGCACCCGGCTCCCCACGATACAGCACCACGCGCTCATCCACCTCCAACACTTCTTCATACAGCACTTCGGGCATGGGCACTGCCTGGGGGCAGGCAGAGGCTCAGAGGCTGGTGGGTGGGCAGGGCAGACCAGGGGACCCAGGAAACAGGCAGAGTGAGCAGGGCTCCAGTAGGACCCCCAGGAGGCACTTTCTCCGTGCCCCCCCCCCAACAGCTCCTTCCCAGCAGGGGCTCCCACCCCAACCTGAACCCCCAGGGCCCAGGCCCAGGCCCCTTTGTGTGCCCACTCTGGGATACTGGGATAAGGGTCCTTCCATGGCACCCCTGCGGAAGGGTGGGGCTGCCTGGGGAGCATGGGGGCAGCTCACCAAGTCGAACAAGTCCTGGCGGGCCTGGGTGCCCACGTGCAGCAGGTCCCGGAAACCTCGAGTCACCAGCAGAGCGACGCGCTCCCCGCGCCGCTCCAGCAGCGCGTTGGTAGCCACGGTGGTGCCCATGCGGATGCTGGCGATGCGGCTGGTGTCGAGGGGCCGGTCCCGGGGCAACAGCACGCCCCCCTCCTGGGGAGCGCACGGTCGGCGTCAGGGCCCTGCCCCGGGGCCCCCGCCCGGCCTGCGCGCACCCCCGACCCCGGCCCACCTGCTCCAGGATGCGGCGGATGCCCTCGGTGGGGGCATCTGCATAGTTGGCAGGGTCCTCGGACAGCAGCTTCAGGACCCGCACGTGCCCGCCGGGACACTGGGCGAAGACGTCCGTGAAGGTGCCTCCGCGGTCAATGGCGAAGTGAAAGCGCCCCTCGGGGCTGCCCATGACGGAGGGGCCGCCGTCCAGGAGCCGCTCTTCCGCTGGGAGCCCTGGGAGAACTGGACGGGGCGCGCGGTCAGCGGGGACTGCCCTGCGAGGGCTCGGATGCGGGAGCCCCTCGGGTTGGAGCCGCCTGCCTTCTCCCAGGAGCGGGACGGGCGGGGACGGCGGCGGGGGCAGGAATGCCAATTGCTCCGCAGGCGACCTTCACGCCGCGGCCGAGCGCACCCGGCAGGAGCAAAGCGAGGGGAGGGGGGAGGAGGGGTGTCAGCCGGCCCGTCGGAGCGCGGCGGGCGGAGGGCGCAGGCGCAGGGCGGGCGCCCGGGGCGCGCGGGGGCGCGGCGGAGGCGGGGCGGGTCCCGGGCGCGGGGCGTGTGGTTGCGTCAGTGCGGCCTGTCCGGGCGGCGCGCGTCCTTCTCCAGTCGGCGCCAGCGCGAGGCCGCGGGGCCGGGCGAGCTGGCCCGGGGCGGCCGTGGGGTCTCTCTCCAGCCGCTTGCCTGCGGGGGTCGCTGCGGTCGCGGACCCTGCCCCGCTGCCAGGGACACGGGGCACACACCACCGTCTGCTGTCGCGGCCCGCACGCCTCCTTCCCTCACACACGCACACACACACACACACACACACGCGCGCACACACACACACACACACACACACACACCACCTGGCGATCAGGGCTCCAAGGGGCGGGATCACAACCGAGCCCCACGCCTCCGCTTACCCGAGACCACCCAGCAGGAGGTGCGTTTCCTCGAGGTCAAGGCCGGCCGGGGCTGAGGGGGGGGACCTGGCGCTTTTGCTCTGCTGTGCGGGGGACGCGATTCGCCCTCCTTCCCCCAACCCCAGAACCCTCGGAGAGGGGCGGTGAGGGGAGCCCTGGGGAAGGGTGGTCCAGGCGCTGCCCTGAGGGAGGAGGCACTCCGGGGGCGCCCGTGGGAGGCGTCCACTCGCCTGGAGGTGATGGTGCCACCTAACACCCCTCCCCCCTCTTCCGCCCTGGCCCCCAGCCCTCTCCTGGGGGCCTCCCGCCTCCACCTAAAGCGTTGAGTAGGTCCGACCCAGAGCCCGTGCAGCCCCCAGGCTCCTAGCAGGTGGACAGACCTGAGTCTTCGGCTCCTTTCACCAGGCGCCACGGCCTGTCCGTGGGCTCCTCTGCAGGCTCGGCCGCCCTCTGGACCCTGCCCTCTCCCTTCCCAGGGCCTGGATGCCCTCCCAGCAGATCTTGGCAGGGACTTGTCCCCTAGGGGACAGCCCCCCGCCCCAGCTCCTCCCTAAGGCAGCCATCACTGTGTCCACAGGCCGGCAAGAGGGCCACAGCTGCTGTGTTTCTTATCTAAGCCCCAGGAAAACAAGTCTCCTCCCCCGTGGACCCTTCCTGTCCTGGAGCCAGCCTTCACTGGATTTGCTGACAGATTCAAGGAAACCTCAGCTGGCACTCCATCCCCCTGGCTGAAGAGTGGTGGGGCAAGGGCAGAGGCTGGGCTAAGGGATCACCCCAGGAGGAGCCTACGCAGGTGAGTCTCATGGCAGCTAGGGGTGGGGGGAACGGTGGTGCTCAGGACCTGAGGGGCCTGGGAAGTTGGGGCCCAGTAGGGAACGCTGTCTGTCCATCTGTCAGCTTCTGGGAGGTAAGCAGGTCTGCCATAAGAAGGGATCCCAGTGGAGCAGCAGCCATGGGGGCCCTGGGAGGTCAGCTGAGCTCGTCCCCTCTGGCCACCCACCTCTGGTCTGACCCCTTCCCGGCGATGTCCTCTCTGCCTCTACATGTCAGCATGCCCTGGGTGGTTCCTTCTAGTGACAATGTCCCCTTGGTAAAGCCACACAGTCCAGCCCTGGTGCCAACTTCTGCAGGCCAGAATTAAGTTGAGCCCCCATATGCCCCTCCAGCGGGCCTGCCGGTCACAAGGGCAGTTCCACCCTTCTAGGGCTCACACACAACCCCTCACTCCAGCCCCTTTCTCTCATTCCCCAAGTCCAACCTCCCAGAAATCCTGATACTTCAATCTTCAAAATCCATTCAGTTTGACTTCTCTCACACCCCATCCTTCCCCTCCCCCTGACAGTCCAGGGAACGGAGAGAACACCTAGAGGCTCCCTCTGCCCTATAAGGCATACCTGATCCCCCCTCTCGCCCTCTTTCATGCACCCCATGCAGTGACATGGTTCTGGGCTCTGCACGCCCAGCTCACTGCCACCTCAGGGCCTTTGCACAGACCATTCTGGAGCCTGCAAAGCTGCACTCCAGCTTCGTGGCTTCCTTGCTTCACTCCAGCTGTTCGCAGCCCTGCTTGCACACCATGTTCTCAGAAACACCACCTTCTCTTTTGGCCCTTCCTAAAAGAGCTTCTTGCCCTTTCCTGTGCCCCATACTCCCTCCTGGCTCGAACTGGCACCTGCCATGTCCTAGCTCCCCCGGGCGGGGGCTTTTACCCACTTGCTCGCCCTCTTGGCACAAGTTGACTGCACGAAGCCCCCACTGATGAGAGGGCGGCTGGCGGGCTCTGTGTAGGCCCTGTGAGCCCCTGGCCTGGCTCACCTCTCTCGGCATCCTTAAACTTGATGGTCCTGCGCCGGGCTGGCCGGGGGCTGGCGGCCACCTCGGCCAGGAATGCAGAGTTGTAGAAGCCCAGGCCACTGCCCCGATTTCTGAGCACCAGCTTTAGCTCCTGGTTCTCCTGAATGAGCTGCACAAGCCGCCGTAGCTCCTCGTTCTCCTGCGCCAGCCGCCGGATCTCCTGCCGCAGGCCCTCATAGCTGCTGAGGAGGGACATGCCAGGCAGGGGGCAGCAGCTGGGGGGCCGCCAGCGGCTCACCTTGGACAGCAGACCCCGCCATTGTGAGGTCAGAGGCTGCCCCTGTTCTTGGGCCTCGGCCACATTCCAGCGCTTCAGGACGTGACCATGGGCAGGGGCCACCTGACCTCTGACCTTTGCCCCCTATGGGATGGACCACTGATGGGGCCCATCCCTGCCCCCGACCCTGGGAGCCCCCAGGAGAAGCATCTCCCAAAGACAACAGGAGGTGGGCGTTTGAGGGCCCCTACAGGAGGGCTGTTGCATGTCTGGTCCAGCCACAGCAGGGGTGGAGAGTGTAAGGTCTTCTAGCTAGCTTGCTGCTGGAATGCAATATACCAGAAACGGAATGGCTTTTAAAAAGGGGAATTTAATAAGTTGCTAGTTTACAGTCCCAATTAAAGCAAGTGTATAGAAATGTCCAATCTAAGGCATCTAGGGAAAGATATCTTGGTTCAAGAAGGCTGATGAAGTTCAAGGTTTCTCCCTCAAGTGAGGAGGCACATGGTGTACACAGTTTCTCTTTTGGCTGGAAGGGCACATGGCGAGCAAGGCGTCATCTGCTAGCTTTCTCTCCTGGCTTCCTGTTTCGTGAAGCTCACCGGGAAGAGTTTTCTTTCTTCGTATCCAAAGGTCGCTGGCTTGTGGGCTCTCTGCTTCTCGTGGCAGTGTTGTTCTGCTCTGCTCTCTCTGAATCTCTCATTCTCCAGAATGTTTCCTCTTTTATAGGACTCCAGTAAACCAATCAAGACCCACCCAGATGGGTGGAGATGCATTTCCCCTAATCCAGTTTAACAACCACTCTTGATTGGGTTACATTTCCAGGGAGATGATGTAATCACATACAGTAACAGTATTGAATAGGGATTATTCTGCCTTTATGAAATGGGATTTTGATTAAAACATGGCTTTTCTAGGGGACATACATCCTTTCAAACCAGCACCGGAGGTGAGGGCACAGGGACCCACAGGGGACCAGGTGGGCCAGCAAGAGCCCAGAAGTGTGAGGAACTGGGCGCTGGGGTAAAGACATGGGCACACAGGGCAGCCTTGGGGAAGGGGCAGGTGAAGGCAGCCAGGACACCCTCTGAGGCTGAGGATGCCAGGCTCCACCCTGGATAGGGTAGGCTAGTGGCGAAGTGACAAGTGGGCTTGCATTTTGGGTATACAGAGGATTTTGTTCTTCTACCGAGTCGGTGTTTTGGTGGACAGTTTGGCGTGGTTCTGTGATTTTCTATCCTCTCATTAGCATTATCAGTCATTTCATTGCATCATTTCCTTTTTGCTGGTTTGATTGCTAGAGTTTCTACTTGTTAACTGGTAGGTTCTCTGGGGTGTTTCCATCCCCCTGCCAAGTACCTCACATTCCCCTGGGCTGGTTGTGTGGGGTAATGGGATCCTGGTGGGGAGCTGTCACCTATGGTGATGGGGAGGAGGGAGGCACTAGCTGAACACAATTCTCTAGGAGACTGGGTGGGAACCAGACTTAATCTCTATGGAAATGACAACTTTCATACTCCCTATGACGGTTGGGGAGTGAAGTACTTGTGGCAATACTAGAGATCCAACTCCCAGAGGTTGATTGATTCTGGGAATCTGAGGGTAGGCTGGGGCCGGCCCAGCCCCAAGTAGGCCCCAGCTTTCCTCTGTGCGTGGGAGCTTATTCCCATGACGAGGCCGCCTTAGGGATCAGCCCACCCAGCTCTTGCTGGCAGAGTTGATTCAAAGGGTGAGAGAATGTGGTGTGCTGGGAACCGACAGCCAGCAAGGGAGCAAAACAGAGTCCTACAACGCCAGGGACTGAATTCAGCCAACAACCTGCATGAGCTCAGAAGTGGATTGTTGCCCAGAGCTGCTGGGCAGGAGTGCAACCAGGCAGTGCCTTGGCTTCTGCCATCTGAGACCCTGCAGTGAGATCTAACTCAGCCATGCCATGCCCAGACTGCTGACCCACCGTGCTAGGAGCTAAGAAGTTAACTTAGTTTGTGGTATTTTGTTAGTTGCAGCCACAGAAAGCTAATGTAGCCTCCATATCAGCTCTAGAGGGGTCCTGGGACCTGATAATAAAGGCGCATGGTTGCAAAGAAAATGAGATGTGCTGATATCCCATGTCAGGACTTGAGACTGGGCTAAGTGTAGAGCTTGCCCCTCCAAAGCCCCTGAGCCCCCACCACCTGCAGAAGCAGCCACCTCCACCTCGTCAGAGGACACTGGGCAGTGATGGTAGATGCCCCCAGCTTTAGAAAACCTGCTCCTCCGGAGAAGGATCCTCTTTCCCAGTTCTTTGACTCTGAACTGGCTTTTGCCTTCCTTGAACCTGTAGAATGTGGCAGAAGTGACTGTGTCCCAGTTCCAGGACTTGACTTTTAGAGGCCAGGCAAGGGTGGGACTTGTGGAATGGCTGTGTGAGGAGGTCGGTGGGCTCTCTCCCCAGTTAGAAAGCTCCCCATTGAATTGTCGAAAAAGTATAATGTGCAAAGCATGTAAAGCCTCTGGATGTTGACCAACATCAGCAAGTTGAAAAGCATTTACACAAGAAAATCTACTAAACCCTAGCAGGAACTGAGCATTTGAGCCCACCTGCTCCCCTCCCTGCTGCCCCTGCCGCACCACTCTGGGTTTTAGAAGCACTACTCTGGAAGAGGACAGCCAGCAGACAGGAGCCCCTTAACTCCCCTGGTTTCCAGTCACAGGACTCGGTTTTCATCCTGGGAGGGTGTGCTGGTTTGAAAGGAAGTATACCCCCCTAAGAAAAGCCATGTTTTAATATAAATCCCATTTCATAAAGGTAGAATAATCCCTATTCAATACTGTATATTTGAAACTGTAATCAGATCATCTCCCGGGATGATGTGATTTAGTCAAGAGTGGTTGTTAAATGGGATTAGGTGATGACATGTCTCCACTCATTTGGGCAGGTCTTGATTGGTTTACTGGAGTCCTATAAAAGAGGAAACATTTTGGAGAAAGAGATTCAGAGAGAGCAGCACCACGAAGCAGAGAGTCCACCAGCCAGTGACCTTTGGAGATGAAGAAGGAAAATGCCTCCCAGGGAGCTTCATGAAACCAGAAGCCAGGAGAGAAAACTAGCAGATGACACCGTATTCGCCATGTGCCCTTCCAGATGAGAGAGAGAAGCCCTGACTGTTCACCATGTGCCTTCTCACTTGAAAAAGAAACCCTGAACTTCATCGGCCTTCTTGAACCAAGGTATCTTTCCCTGGATGCCTTTGATTGGACATTTCTATAGACTTGTTTTAATTGGGACATTTTCTCGGCCTTAGAACTGTAAACTAGCCAGTCATTAAATTCCCCTTTTTAAAAGCCATTCCGTTTCTGGTATATTGCATTCCAGCAGCTAGCAAACTAGAACAGAGGGGCATACCACTGAGTCTCCCAGTCCTCCTCTGTGTGCAGAGCCTCTCTTCCAGGCAGGTGCAGCCGAGAAGACTGGGGCTTCCTCCCCCCAGCTACAGTGCTATGGCACAAAGGTTCTGCCCAGGGTAAGAGGGAAGATAGGGGGACTGGCAGCTCCACAGCTCTGCTGAGGGGCCTGCATTTATTGGAGACAGAGTGGAGAAAGTCCTGTCATAGGCAGTATTGAAAACAACGGAGATGTCGGTGGTGAGAAACGATGGAAAAGCCAGTTGCTCCAGGAAATAAGGGTAACAAAGGAAACGGCAGGCCAGCCAGAAGTCTGAAAGAGAATCAGGAGAAGAGCCACTGCTAAAGTCACTTCCATTCCTAGGGGTACAGGAAGTGCTGTGATGGCACAGGGCTGTGCACACAGGGCAACCAGAGCAGGCCATGAAAGCCACTGGTCCCGGATATACTCGTTTCCTGTAGCTGCCATGACACGTTACCATGAGCTTAGTGACTTAATGCAAACTCATTCTCTTGCAGTTCTGGTGTCCAGAAATTGGAACTCAGTATTATAGGACTAAAATCAAGGTGTCAGCAGAGCTGATTCGTTCTGGAAGCTCCAGGGAAGAATCTGTTCCTTGCCTTTTCCTGCCCCTGGTGACTGCTGGCTTCCTTGGCTTGCATCACTCCAAACTCTGCCTCATGGTTGCACTGCCTTCTCCTCTTCTGTAGACGAATGTCCCATGGCTCCTTCTTAGCAGACACTTGTAATTACATCTAGGGCCCACCTCCATGATTCAGGAGACCCTCCCCATCTCAAGATTCTTAAATTAACCACATCTACAAACTCCCCTTTGGCAGGGAAGGCAACATTTATGAGCTTCAGAGAGGGGAACCGGATATCTTCAGGGGGTGTTATTCAGACCACCACAGTGGTCAAACGTGGGGCAGACATGAAAGCATTCCGCAAGCAACACACAGCTCGATCTGAAAAGGATCGGAGCCTCCCTGGCTTAAGAAGCTTAAGCACAACCACCGACTCAACAGTGGCCGAACATTGAGCTATGCTGACCGAGGTATGACTTCTAAGAAGCCATGTTTAAAATTAAACTGGGGAATAAAAAATTAAGCTGGGGGTGTGGCAGAATTCTCACATGCCATGCCGGAGACCTAGGTTCAATTCCTGGTGCCTACCCAAGCAAACAAAAACCAAACAAACAAAAAAAAGTAAACTGGGCGTGGTGGGCACTGAGCATGACATCAGAAGCTGCCCACTGTGGGGAAAACAGACTTTGCAAAATTGGTCCAAGCAAACCAATAAACAAACTAACGAGAACAGCAACATCAACAAGCCTACGGGTAGCTAATCATAATCCAGAGTTGCTATCATAATTATCTAAAATAGCTAGCTTTCAGCAAAAAATTATGAGACATAGAAAGAAACAGGATAATGTCCAAAAAATGAAAACACAACCTATAGAATGGGAGAAAACATTTGGAAACCATTTTTCTGATAAGGGTTTAGCATCCTGTGTTAGTTTGTAAGCTGCTAGAATGCAATATACCAGAACTGGAATGGCTTTTAAAAGAGGGAATTTAATACAGTTCTAAGGAAGCGTAAGTGTCCAAATTAAGGCACCAACAAGAGGCTACCTTCACTCAAGAAAGGTCGATGGGTCAGGAACACCTCTGTCAGCTGAGTAGTCACATGGCTGGCATCTGCTAGTCCCTTGCTCCTGGGCTCTGTTGCTTTCAGCCTCTATTCCTGTGGAGGTTCCTCACTTTACTTCTCCAAGGCTGGATTTCTTCTCTTGGCTTCACTTGGCTCTCTCCAGGTTCTGGCTTGCTTAACATCTCATGGCAATGTCTGCTGGGCTCCAAGCATCTCCAGACATCCGTGTCTCTGTTCTCCATGGGTCCATACCTATGTCAGCTTCTATGAAGTTTGTCTGTCTCCAAAATGTTTCCTCTTTTAAAGGAATCAAGACCCACCTGGAATGGGTAGAGTCACACCTTCATCTAATCAAAAGATCACACCCACAATTGGGTATGTCACATCTCCATGGAGATAATCAAAGTTTCCTATTTACAGTATTTTGAATTAGGATTAAAAGAAATGGCTGATCCCACAAGACTGGATTAGGATTAAAACATGGCTTTTCTGGGGTACATAATATTTTCAAACCAGCATAAAGAGCTCCTACAACTGAATAACAAAAGGATAAATAACAATTTTAAAATGGGTCAAGGCTGTGTGATGGTGAAACATTGTGTCTGATGCACCTTTTATCTAGGGTATGGACAGATGAGTAAAAAATATGGATTAAAAAATAAATAATAGGGGGAACAAAGGTTAAAATAAATTGGTAGATGGAAATACTAATGGTCAATAAGAGGGAGGGGCAAGGGGCATGGTATATATGAGGTTTTTCTTTTTCCTTTTTTCTTTATTTTTCTGGAGTGATGCAAATGTTCAAAAAATGATCATGGTGATGAATACACAACTATGTGATGACATCATGAGCCAGTGATTGTATACCATGTATGGAATGTTTGTATGTTAAGATTGTTTATATGTTGTTTTATCAATAAAAATATATTTTTTTTAATGGATAAAAGACCATCAGTACATGGAACCTTGAGTAGGGCATGAGATTTTGTAGGTTTGTCCAGAGTGATGCCCCAATAAATCTCAGAGGGATTTGAACAGTGAATTAAAAAGTATTTGCAAAGTCCCCTTGGGGGAATGGTGAGAAAGGGGGAATATTCAACTTACCGAAGTGGAGAATCCTTTTTTTTTTTTTTTTTTT
>PVIY010012736.1:0-13324 GCA_004026745.1 Myrmecophaga tridactyla | reverse complement strand
AAGGAAGACACCTCCCGGGGAGCTTCGTGAAACAGGTAGCCAGGAGAGAAAGCCAGTAGATGATGCCGTGTTCATCATGCGCCCTTCCAGATGAGAGAGAAACCGTGACTGTATTTGCCATGTGCCTTCTCACTTGAGAGAGAAACCCTGAACTTCATCATCCTTCTTGAACCAAGTGTTATTCTGGTTTTTGGAACTCAGAACCATTGATTCAGACAGTTCCTGCTGTTCACAAGCTATTTTAGAAGAAGGAGTGAGTTTTGGAGCTCCGTAATTTGCCATCTTCCCTGGAAGTTCTCTTCTTTTTTAAATGTACCGGGAATCGAACCCAGGTCTCCGGCATGACAGCCAAGAACTCTGCCACTGAACCACCGTTGCACCATCCTGAATCCCATCATTTTGTATCATAACCTGAATATGTTTGAGGACCAGATACATCCCGAAATCAGTGAATGAGCATGGGTGGAGGAGAATGTGGTGAATTAGAACAGTCTCACTATGTTTAAACAGAACAGACTCAAAATCATTCCGTTGATCATTACCATGCAAAAATGTGGATGAAGTGTTTACAGAGATTCTTATTTATCAAAAGCCAGAAATCTAATTTCCTAAGTGAATCTCCCAGTTTTTAATGTTAACCGACTTGAAAATGAATCCCGTGTAAATGGATCAAAATGTGTCTGAGAACTGAATACAACTTGTGGCCACAATTTTTTTAAGTTGCCAGCAGTCAAAGGCATTTCTCTGACTAAAGCTAAAGGGTCTGAATATTGGTTTGGGGGAGGAGACACTGGATGATAGACATAAGGGAGAAATGTGAGTTCCTATACTCCAAAGTCATGGAAAATAGATTATATCAACAGTTCTATTCAGTGACATAGCAGTTGATAATATTAAATGAATTTAGCAGGTCTCTAAATAATCTAAAGGCAAATGACTAAAATTTTAAAAATTAAACTTTTAATAATAAATAATATTTAAGTAGAAAAAAAAATTAGGCCTAAGAGTCACCCCCAAGAGAAACTCTTTAGTTGCCCAGATCTGGCCTCTCTCTCAGCCAACATGACAGGCAAACTCACTGCCCTCCCCCACTCTACGTAGGACATGACTCCCAGGGGTGTGGCCCTCCTGGCAACATGGGACAGAAATCCTAGAATGAGCTGGGACTCAGCAACAAGGGATTGAGAAAATCTTCTTGACCGAAAGGGGGAAGAGTGAAATGAGACAAAATAAAGTGTCAATGGCTGAGATATTCCAAACAGAGTCAAGAGGTTATGCTGGAGGTTATTCTTACACATTAAATAGATATCACCTTTTTAGTTAAGGTATAACAGAGAGGCTGGAGGGAACTGCCTGAAAATGTTGAGCTGTGTTCCAGTAGCCATGTTTCTTGAAAATGACTGTATATAATGATAAAGGTTTCGCAATGTGACTGTGTGATTATGAAAACCTTTTGTCTGATGCTTCTTTTATCTACCTTATGGACAGATGAATAAAACATATGGATTAAAAATAAATAAAAGAGAGAACAAATGTTAAGATGAATTTAGTAGATTGAGGGCGGGCCACGGTGGTTTAGCAGGCAAGAATGCTCGCCTGCCATGCCAGAGGACCCGGGTTCCATTCCCGGTGCCTGCCCATGTAAAAAAAAAAAATTTTTTTTTAATTAAAAAAAAAGAGATAAATTTAGTATATTGAAATGCTAGTGACCAGTGAAAGGGAGGGTGTTCTAGTTTGCAAGCTGCCAGAATGCAATATACCAGAAATGGAATGGCTTTTAAAAAGGGGAATTTAATAAGTTGCGTGTTTACAGTTCTAAGGCCGAGAAAATGTCCCAATTAAGACAAGTCTATAGAAATGTCCAATCAAAGGCATCCAGGGAAAGATACCTTGGTTCAAGAAGGCCAGTGAAGTTCAGGGTCTCTCTCTCAAGTGAGAAGGCACATGGTGAACACAGTCAGGGCTTCTCTCTCAGCTGGAAGGGCACACGGTGAACACGGCATCATCTGCTAGCTCTCTCTCCTGGCTTCTGGTTTCATAAAGCTCCCTGGGAGGCATTTTCCTTCTTCATTTCCAAAGGTCCCTGGCTCATGGACTGTCTGCTTCATGGCACTGCAGCATTCTCTGCTCTCTCGGAATCTCTCATTCTCCAAAATGTTTCCTCTTTTATTAGGACTTCAGAAACTAATCAAGACCCGCCCAAATGGGTGGAGACACATCTCCCCTAATCCAGTTTAACAACCACTCTTGATTAGGTTACATCTCCAGGGAGATGATCTAATTACACACAGTATTGAATAGGGATTATTCTGCCTCTGCGAAATGGGATTTTGATTAAAACATGGCTTTTCTAAGACACATCCTTTCAAACCAGCACAGAGGGAAAAGGGGCATGGTATGTATGAACTTTTTCCTGTTTTCTTTTTATTTCTTTTTCTGAATTGATGCAAATGTTCTAAGAATTGATCATGATGATGAATACACAACTATGTGATGATACTGTGAATTACTGATTATATATGTAGAATAGAATGATCATATAAGAATGTTTATGTTTGTATGTTGGGACATTTAATAAATAAATTTTAAAACAAATGAGTCAAAGACTTGAACAGACATTTCTCCAAAGGAGATATTCAAGTGACCAATAAGTATATGAAAATATGCTCAACACCATTAGCCACTAAATAAATGGATGTTAAAACTATGATGATACCACTTCATACCCACTGGGATGGCTACTATTTAAAAAACTGAAAGTAACAGGGATGGGTAAGGATGTAGAGAAACAGGAACCTTCATACATTGTGGGAATGTAAAATGGTGCAGCCACTGTTCAAAACCCCAAACCCCCCGGGCACCTTCACATCTCAAGGCCCTTGCTTCAATCACACCTGAGGTGCTTATGGCACATAAAATAACACTTACAGACCCCAGGCAGTAGGCTGCAGGATCATTAGGGCAGCATTATTTGTAACACATGCAGATGTGTTATATGTGATAATTATAGCACAAAGAGGGGAGGGATGGAGCTATAATTAGGCAAATTTTCTATATCTCACTGGAATTAAGTTTCTATATCTCACAGTGGCTCAGTGGCAGAATTCTCACCTGCCATGCCAGAGACCTAGGTTCGATACCCGGAGTCTGACCATGCAAAAAAAAAACCCAGATTCCATAAATTAAATCATATATTGTAATTCCTAAGACAACAGCTAATAAAATATAGCTAAAATCAATAAAGGAATTAAAATGGCACATTAAAAATACCCATGTAATATAAAACAAGGCAATAAAGGAGGATCAGGAACAAAAAAGACAAGATACATAGAGAAAATGAATAGCAGAATGGCCACTGTAAATCCAACCATATTAATAATGTTAAATATGAAGGAACCTAACGATCTAATCACAAGGCGGATTGTCAGACTGGATATATAAACAAGATCCAATCATAGGCTGTGTGCGCAACTGTCAGTTTTGTGTCAATTTAGATAGGCGATCCACTCAGATACTCAAACACTAATCTACGTGTTGCCCTGAAGAAACTTACAGTCATGATCAACAACCACATCAGCTGACTATGTGTAAAGGAGATTGCCCTCCACAATTTTGGTGGCCTGATCCAATCAGTTGAAAGGCCTTAAGAGATAAACTGAGGTCCTCCTGAGGAAGAAATTCTGCCTGTATACTGCACCATTAAATCCTGCCTGGGAGTTTCCTTCCTGCCCTAGGATTTAGCTCTTGCCTCGTCAGCCTCTGCAATCATGTAAGCCAATTCCCTGCAATACATGTCTCTCTCGTATATCTCCTACTGGTTCTGTTTACCTGGTGGAACCCCAACCAAACAGACTATCCATACGAGGAACACATTTTAAATTCAGAGATACAAATAGAATGAAACCAAAAGAATGGAAAAAGAAATGCCATGCAAACAGCCATCATAAGAAAGCTGGAGTGACCAATGTCAGACAAAACAGACTTTAAGACAGAAAATGTTCCTAGAGAACAAAGAGGAATATTTTATAATGATAAAAGGGTCAGTTCATCAGATACATAATAATTATAAACAATAAAGAACCGTAAATGATGGTTAATGAATCTGAAGAGGAAGCGATGGTTCTTGGACCCTACAAAGAATCTTTCCGTGCACTGACTGGACAATAAACAAATGCACAGCTACCTCTTTTCTAATACTATCTTAAATTTTCACCACTAAGTCACTATACTTCATGTGGCCCCTGAATTTGAATACATTTTCAATCACATTGTTTGCATAAGGACCCCGCAAAGCATCAGCGTGATTCTCCTATTAGATTGGGAATGCATGGAGGTCAGGTTTTGCCCCAAATCTGTTCAAGTGGATCCAAGGGCTCTTGGGCTTTATGGCTATTTCCCTTGTTCCCCAAAGAATAACTGGAAGGTGGAAGACGCACACAATGGTTACTTGATCTGTGGAGGTGGGCCTTTATTAGAGGAAGATTCGCGTAGAAGTGCCTCAAAAAATGTTTCTTCCCCACCAGAAGAGTAAGTGAAAGCAATGTCCTATCCCTGGGGAAATTAGAGGCAGGGGTGGTGGTCTCTCTCATATCCTCATTAATCACCTGTGTAATCCTGAAAACCGGATGCATCATGGCAGACGGCCTGCTGGCTGATGTAAATTTTAGCAGGTGGTAATCCTAATCACAGCTACTGTTTTGAATGTGGTATCTTTACTAGAGCTTATCCACACAGCCACTGGTTTAGTGAATGATTTTTTTTCTTTGCCCTTTAGTAAAGAAACTCAAAGGCTACTCACTTTTCATGGCAGATCTAACATGGACATACCTGGGTGGATGCAGTGTGGAGTCTCTGATAAGCCCAGCCCTAGGATTCCAGAGCAAGGCCCTGCCCCCTGCAGCAGAGTAGTCTAAATTTAAAAAAGCAGGTGTTCATGCAGACTGCTGGTCTGGCCTGGGACACAAGTGATGGTGAATGCTAACCCTGGCCAGTCTCTGGTCCACCAAGTTACAGGCCAGGCATGTGCAGTCAACATCCAGCCAGCCTCAGAAGTGACGCCTGCAACTACCTGTCTCAAGCAGCTCAGATGTGAACAAATGACTGGCAGGTGGGCCAGTCTCCCATGTAACCTGCCATGCCAACACCCCTTCTTCAATCAACGCTGACCCATGGCCTTCTTCCAGCAGCCAGGTGACAGAGAAGGAAACAACAGATCTGACTCAAAGGTGGGCTAGTGGCAACACAACAAGCTAACTCACCACCCTCCCCCTGTCTACGTGGGACATGATTCCCAGGGGTGTGGACCTTCCTGGCAATGTGGGACAGAAATCCTAGAATGAGCTGAGACTCAGCATCAAGGAATTGAGAAAAACCCTAGAATGAGCTGCGACTCAGCATCAAGGGATTGAGAAAACCTTCTCGACCAAAAGAGGGAAGAGTGAAATGACACAAAGTGTCAATGGCTGAGAGATTCCAAACAGAGTGGAGAGGTTATCTTGGAGGTTATTCTTACACATTAAGTAGATATCATAACCTTGTTATTCAAGATGTAATGGAGAGGCTGGAGGGAACTGCCTGAAAATGCAGAGCGGTGTTCCAGTAGCCATGTTTCTTGATGATGATTGTATAATGATACAGCTTTCACAATGTGACTGTGTGATTGTGAAAACCTTGTGTCTGATGCTCCTTTTATCTACCTTGTCAGCAGACGAGTAGAACATATGTAATAAAAATAAATAATAGGGGGAACAAATGTTAAAATAAATTTAGTTTGAAATGCTAGTGATCAATGAAAGGGAGAGGTAAGGGGTATGGTTTGTATATATTTTTTTCTGTTTTCATTTTATTTCTTTTTCTGTTGTCTATTTATTTTTCTGAATTGATGCAAATATTCTAAGAAATGATCATGATGATGCATGTGCAACTATGTGATGATATTGTGAATTACTGATTATATATATAGAACGGAATGATCAAAATAGGACTGTTTGCATTCATTTGGTGTTTTTTTGTATTTAAAAAAATAAATTAAAAAAATTATTTAAAAAAAAGGTGGACTAGTGGGACAGATCAGCACTTGTCATGGGTGGCCTGTTGCAAGTGGCAGCCCTTCTATGTGGGGAGGGGGGTGGCGCTGAAGGACAGTGGTGAAAGGAAACCTCCCAATGGGCAGAAATGCAAGGTACATTCGGTTACCCACTTGCTATGGACAAGAAGAGGTAGCCTGAGATACACATAGCCACCAGCTCCACGGCAGTGGTAAAGAGCTTTGCTGGTTCACCAGGAGCCTGAAGTGAACAAAACTGAACAAGACAGACAAAGAGACAAGCTTCTGACCACGGGACTGATCTTACAAGTCCCCCATCAGCCTAAGGGAATCCAGAGACAGGGCACGCAGAAGGCCCTCCACCCTGCCAGTGGATGTCCACCCCTTGTGGGCCGGCCGCTATTTGTCCGAGCTTGGAAAACAGGCTCACGTGTTTTTAAAAAAAGAAGAAGAAAAACCAAACTTTATTTCAAACAACCTGCTTTGACTCACTTCCTCTTCTGCGGGGTAGAGCTGGAGTGGGCGTCTGGGGGCTCGTCCCGCGGGGGCTGAGGGGGCAGGATTTGGTCAGGTTCCGGCCCGCGAAGTCGATGCTCGAGACGGTCTTACTCTACTCATGCTGGTGCAGAACTGGCTTCAGAACACACTCGCCGCCCCGCGCGGGGCGTCGACACAGAGAACAGATGAAGCTGGCTAAGGAAGGTGGTCAATCCAAAAAGAAGAAAGGTGGAGCCAGGCTGCCGGAGGGTCGGGGCGGAGGTGGGCCGGACGGGGGCACGAGGGGCCAGCGGGCAGACCAGGAGGTGCGGAGCCCGGGGACCCGCGAGAAGGGCTTTCCGCGACACACCCCCGGGGCAGGAGGGGCGGGGACGCGGCTGAGGGATTTCGTCCGCGTCGGGGTTCCCCGTCCTGCCCCGCCCCGCCCGGAAACCAGCAGCCGCGGGCGGCCAGTTCCAAAAGCGCCGCAGCACCGCCTCCCCATCCCCAGGGTCAAGACCCCCAGCTACCCGGAACCGGAAATGGCATGTCCGCCCGGAGTTGTAGCTTCCTGGGGCCGGAAGTGAAGCCTGGGGCCGCCGGGAGCCGTAGTTCGCTGGGGCCGGAAGCGGGTGCCGTAGCTCTCCGCGCCGCGGGGTTTTTGGGCGGGCCGCTGTCAGCATGGCAGGGCTGGAGCTACTGTCGGACCAGGGCTACCGCGTGGACGGGCGGCGCGCGGGGGAACTGCGCAAGATCCAGGCGCGGATGGGCGTATTTGCGCAGGCCGACGGGTCCGCCTACATCGAACAGGGCAACACCAAGGCGCTGGCGGTGGTGTACGGGCCGCACGAGGCGAGTGGGCGTGGGAATGCGCGGGCCGGGCAGCTCCCCGGCGGGCACTGGGGCCACGTGGGGCCTCGCGCCCCTCCGCTCCCACGGCGCTCGTCGGCCCCCGTCCCGTGCGGCCTGCACTTCTCTTTGCTGTTGTCTAAGGTGCCGAGTGCTCGCCCTCGGCGGCGTCGTACTCTCCCGGCTGCACCGCTCCCTCCCTCGCCCCTCTCAGGTTTGCTCCGAAGTCGCCGTCCCGGGGCCGCGTCTTCCCAGACCACCGTCTGCGCGGGGCATATGCCCACCCCTGCCAGCATACACTTCCCATCCCCTTCCCTCCCATCGCCTTAGACGTCAATTTTGACCTCCTCATCGTTTGTCTCCTCCCCTGGAATGTAATCTCCATAAGAACAGGGACTTTTGTGCCACTTGTTTTATTGCCCTATCGCTAGTGCCAGAACAGTGCCCGCCGTGAAGGCACCGAAGTAATGTCTGCTTAAGCGTGTGAGTCTAGGAGCTCAGCTGCCCTGGCGATGGGATCAGAAACATGAAGGCCCGAGGGGTGGGGACAAGCAAGGCAGGTTTGCAGGGCACAAAGGCTGCAGGTGAGGGACAGGGTATAATTCTAAGTGAGGTTGAGTGGTTTCAAAAGAGGAAAGAATTTGGGATTTTATTTTATGTTTGACGAAAAGCCTTTGAAAGGTAAGCATGAAATGAGTCAGACTTGATATTTGTAAGCATACTCAGGGTCAGGAAGCATGGTAACGGGAAAGCCAGTTAAGTCATACACAGCCAGAGAAGACAGTGGCTTAGAAACTGGGGAGTGGCCTTTCCTGGGGGCATGCTTTGGAGGTAATGTAGGTGCTCCTTGCTGAGAGTTGGAGGTGGAGAGAGAGAGCTGAGGTAAGACCGTGAGTCACAGAACAGGATAGTGTGTACTGGAAAGAGGGGGGCTGGCTCATGTGCCTTTCCTTCCCCCAGATCCGGGGCTCCCGGGCACGAGCTCTACCTGACAGGGCGCTGGTCAACTGCCAGTACAGTTCGGCCACCTTCAGCACCGGTGAGCGCAAGCGACGGCCACATGGGGACCGCAAGTCCTGTGAGATGGGCCTGCAGCTGCGCCAGACCTTCGAGGCAGCCATCCTCACACAGTTGCACCCACGCTCCCAGATTGACATCTATGTCCAAGTGAGCAGGCAACAGCCCTCAGCCTGGAGTAGGAGGAATAGAGGGTAGGGAGTCAACAGCCTCATGGACAAATGGCTTTGGTGTCCCTTTGGCAGGTGTTGCAGGCAGATGGTGGGACCTATGCAGCTTGTGTGAATGCAGCCACGCTGGCAGTGCTGGATGCTGGGATACCTATGAGAGACTTTGTGTGTGCCTGTTCAGCTGGGTTTGTGGATGGCACAGCGCTGGCAGACTTGAGCCACGTGGAGGAAGCAGCTGGTGGACCCCAGTTGGCCCTGGCCCTGCTACCAGCTTCGGGCCAGATTGCGCTGCTGGAGATGGATGCCCGGCTCCATGAGGACCACCTGGAGCAGGTGCTGGAGGCTGCCACTCGGGCTGCCCATGCCGTGCACACCCTGCTGGACCGCGTGGTCCGGCAGCATGTGCAGGAAGCCTCCCTCTTGCTGGGGGACTGACCCCCGGCAATCCCCCAGAATAAAGCCCTGTTCCCCTACCTGGATGTGCCCCAGTGTTTCAATCCCCTGCCTCCTCACAGCACTTCCCTGCCCTGGTGCTGGCTTCTGGAGGTGACCAAGGACCCTCCCCCTTCATAGACACATACCTCTTGGGGTGTCTGGATTGAAACCCTGAAAAGGAAGATGTAGTTGGGCCAGAAGAGGGGTCCCTGGGTTGAGAGAACAGTGTGTGCCGGGAAGGGGTCAAGGCAGGTTACCTTGGCAGGATGAGCCAGGCCATTAGACCACACAGTCTGTTATCCTCACACTAGCAGATATGGCCCTGGCTTCCAGAGCCCTGAGCACAGGGGCTGAGGGTGAATTCAAGTGGCCTTGGGTATCCACCATGGAGATGGGGGCCTTCTCCCATATCCTCTGGACCACGGCTTGGACTGGCTGACCCCCTTCCCCTAGGAGCTCCTGGGGCACATCTTAACCATTTACTTTGGGCTTCCAAAATACCACAGACACCCATTCTCAACTGCAGTTTTCTCCCCTCATTTGCCCCCTAGACTGAGATAGACCCTCGCCCTATCCTACCAAGGCAACCTCTACTTCAGCAAGCTCCTCTTCTTCAGTCTCCGTTCTGAATAGGGGCACCACCTCCTCCTGCCCTCAACCCTTCCTGAGCCCCCGGCATCAGGGGCCTCTCTGATATCCAAGGAGCCTCCTCACCTGGGCAGGAGTTAGGCTCCCCACTTCCTACTCCACGTGAGGTCTCTCGCTGGAAGCTGTTTCCACCGGCGGTGTCACTCCTACCCGACGGGAGCTCTCCACTCCGCTGACGTCAAGGTGACAGCACTGAGCTCACGCCGACCCCACTCGGGAACTTGCCCTTTTTGTTGCCATGATGTCCATGGGAAGGATTCTTCCACCGCCTAGGCTTCATTCCGCCAACCCGTCCTACTTCCCATTCACTCCATGGCCATTCAGACCCGTCACTGCCAGCAGCAGCACCTCCAATATCTCCGCGCCCCCTTGGTGTTGTCCCCGCCCGCCACTGACCCTTCTGATTCTCCTGCGGTCGAGCCTTCGAGCCGGCGCGTTCTCGCTGCCCCTGACCAGCCCGGTCCGTGGTCGGTCATCACTACTGGTCCCGGCCGCGTGGCACCGCCCCCCACCGGTGCCGAGGGCGGCCTTCCGGTCCCTCGTCGCGCATGTCGCTGGCTGGAGAACTGGACTTCGGTCCCGCCCCTTCACACAGCGCCTCTGCTCTGGGCATGCGCGAAGGCGGTGCTGGGGCGAGGGCTGGGCCTTTCTCTGGGCATGCGCGGGGCCCGTGGGGACCGGAAGTGCTAGCGGCCGCAGAGCCGGGAGTCTGACAGGGGCGGCGCGCCCTCGGCGGTCAGAGCTGGCGGCCGGAGCTGGGTCCAGGAGCCATCCCGCTCCGCTATGGGCCTCCTGTCCGACCCCGTACGCCGGCGCGCGCTCGCCCGCCTAGTGCTGCGCCTCAACACGCCTCTCTGGTAAGGGCCGGGCCTGGGGAGACGGGGCCCAGGGCGCGTGCTGCGCTCTCGCGCTTGGCGTCCCGGATGCCCGGGTCTGAGCCATCGAGGGATGTCCCTCTCGATCCCTCACATGGAGATAAAGGCCTCCGGCTGGGAGCCCGGGTCTCGCTAACGCTCCTCGCCCCCTCTCCCCGCAGCGTGCTCAGTTACGTGGCGGGTATCGCCTGGTTCCTTGCGCTGGCTTTCCCGCCGCTAGCCCAGCGCACTTACATGTCGGAGAACGCCATGGGGTCCACCATGGTGGAGGAGCATTTTGCGGGCGGAGACCGTGCCCGGGGCTTCGCCCGGGACTTCGCGGCCCACCGCAGGAAGCTGGGGTGAGCGTCAGAGCCGTGGGTACGGGGAGAAGCCGTGGCAGGCAACTCCGGGGAGGCTGCTCAGGGACTCTCTTTGTGTCTCCAGGGCTCTGCCAGTAGCTTGGCTGGAACGGACAATGCGGTCAGTGGGGCTGGAGGTCTACACGCAAACTTTCTCCCGGAAACTACCTTTCCCAGATGAAGCCCACGAGCGCTATGTATTCCGGGGGTTGTGCCTGGGACCAAAAGGCACCTGGGTAGAGGGAAGCGTGGGGCTGGAAAGTCCAGTGGGGAGGGGGTCATTGGAGCCAGGACATCTCTGGTAGGGGTGTTCTATGGCTAGAAAGGGGGGTGTCCACCCTCCATGATAAACGCATGCTGAGGCTTTACCACCAACACTGTACACAGATGGTATCGGGCACCAATGTGTATGGCATCCTGCGGGCCCCACGCGCTGCCAGCACGGAGTCGCTGATGCTTACTGTACCCTGCGGTTCCAACTCTGCTAACAGCCAGGCTGTAGGGCTGCTACTGGCACTTGCTGCCCACTTCCGGGGTGAGGCTCAGGGGCCAGGGGCTGGGAGGGTGGGATTATTCCCTCAGCCCCCGCTGACCCTCCTGGTTTCCAGGGCAGATTTACTGGGCCAAGGATATCATCTTCCTCGTGACAGAGCACGACCTGCTGGGCACTGAGGCTTGGCTTGAGGCCTACCATGATGTCAACATCACTGGTAGGTACCCTGAAACTGCTTCAACTCCCTCCCCTGGGGCCACTCTTCCCACCAGGCCCCACTGGCAGCTCATTCACCTGCCCCTTCAGGTATGCAGTCATCCCCCCTGCAGGGCCGGGCTGGGGCCATCCAGGCGGCCGTGGCTCTGGAGCTGAACAGTGATGTCGTCACCAGTCTGGATGTGGCTGTGGAGGGCCTCAATGGTCAGCTGCCCAACCTTGACCTGCTCAACCTCTTCCAGACCTTCTGCCAGAAAGGGGGGCTGCTGTGCACACTGCAAGGCAAGGTGGGGCAGGATACCTGCCTGGGGCCAGGGGACTAGGGGAGGTATTATCTGACCCTGTGCCTGTGCCCCCAAAGCTGCAGCCCCAGGACTGGACTTCGGTGGATGGGCCACTGCAAGGCCTGCAGACACTACTGCTCATGGTTCTGCGGCAAGCCTCTGGCTGTCCCCATGGCCCTCATGGCCTCTTCCTGCGCTACCGTGTGGAGGCCCTGACCCTCCGTGGCATCAACAGTTTCCGCCAGTACAAATATGACCTGGTGGCAGTGGGCAGGTAAGTGGTCTCTATTCTTCTGTGCTCAAGGCAGTGTCCAGCTAGGGTGGGTGGGGACCAGGGCCTCCAGTGTCTGGGCTTGGGGAGGGCCCAAAACTGGCACCCTCTCGGGGGTCTAGCCAGCCGTAATCCTCCCTCACGCCGGCAGGACTCTCGAAGGGATGTTCCGCAAGCTCAACCACCTCCTGGAGCGGCTGCACCAGTCCTTCTTCCTCTACCTGCTCCCTGCTCTCTCCCGCTTTGTATCCATCGGCCTGTACATGCCCGCCATCAGCTTCTTACTCCTGGTTCTCGGTCTCAAGATATCCTCTCCCATTGTGACAGTGCCTGGTTCTCGCCACCTTAGGCTGGGCGAGGCCACCATCCTGCCCTGGGTTGGGGGGAAGTGGGTGAGCCCGGGTTCCTCACCTAGCACATCCCATCTCGTCTCTGTCTGGGTCCTTGACTGGGCCACGCTCTGGAACTGTGGATGCAACTCCATGAGGCTGGAGTGGGTCCCAAGGAGGCCGGGGGGGGCCCTGGACAGAGCCCCACCCTCGCCCCAGCACAGGTGATGGCACCCCCTCCTGGAATCAGGGTTGTCCTCCAGGATCCAGGTTATGGCTCTTGCTGCCATGACAACTTCAGTTTTGGGGTGGGGGGGTGGAGCTTGGGGTCTCAGTGGCCCCATGGCCCATCTTCAAGTATTCTATGTGCCTGCAGGGCGTGGGGCTGGCCTCGCTTGTGGCACCTCTGCTGATCTCACAGGCCATGGGCCTGGCACTCTACGTTCTGCCGGTGCTGGGCCAGCATGTGGCTGCCCAGCACTTCCCCGTGGCTGAGGCCGAGGCCGTGGTACTGACGCTGCTGGCCGTCTATGCAGCTGGCCTGGCCCTTCCGCACAACACCCAATGGTGAGGGGTTGGGCTGGAGGTGGGGGCAGGGGCCCTGGCTATCCCCACGCCTCTGGGCTGCCTCTGATCCCCTGGCCTTGCAGGGTAATGAGTGCACAGGACCCGGACAGGAGCTGGATGGCACTGAAGCTGGTGGCCCTGAGCTGCCTGGCACTGCAACTGGGCTGCATTGCCATCACCAATTTCTCACTAGGCTTCCTGCTCGCTGCCACCATGGTGCCTGCTGCAGCACTCACCAAGCCCCATGGGCCCCGGTACGTGCTGACCACCCCTGCCACAGAGCCCATCTTCTGGCACAGCCCCCCC
>PVIY010012735.1:0-61096 GCA_004026745.1 Myrmecophaga tridactyla | reverse complement strand
CATGGGACATGACTCTCAGGTGTGTAAATCTACCTGGCAACATGGGACAGAAATCCCAGGATGAGCTGGGACCTGGCATCAAGGGATTGAGAAAACCTTCTTGACCAAAAGGAGGAAGAGAGGAAAGAGAAAAAAATAAAGTGTCTGTGGCTGAGAGATTTCAAACAGAGTCAAGAGGTTATCCTGGAGGTTATTCTTATGCATTATATAGATATCCCTTTTCAGTTTACAGTGATTTTGAGTGGCTAAAGGGAAGTTCCTGAAACTGGAGTTTTCCAGTAGCCTTGTTTCTTAAGATGGTTGTATGAAGATATGATGCTTACAATGTGACTGTGTGATTGTGAAAACCTTGGGTCTGATGCTCCCTTTATCTAGTGTATGGACAAATGAGTAAAAAATATGGATGAAAAAATAAACAAATAATAGGGGGAATGAAGGTTAAAATATATTGGGTAGATAGAAATACTAGTGGCCAATGAAAAGAAGAGGTAAGGGGCATGGTATGTATGAGTTTTTTCTTTTATCCTTTTATTTCTTTTTCTGGAGTGATGCAAATGTTCTAAAAAATTATCCTGGTGATGAATATACAACAATGTAATAATATTGTGAGCCACTGATTGTACACCATGTATGGAATGTTTGTATGTTAAGAATGTCTGTGTTTGTATGTTGTTTTACAAATAAAATAAAATGAATTAGCTACAAAACCACTACACTTTCCAAACTTCCAACTGTCCTGAATAATCAAAATCAAAGTGACATTATTCTAAACCCCAGCTCCCCATCACCACTCACACTCACACACACACACACACACACACACACACACACACCACTAGCCACCAATCTTTAAGCCATCTTTGTCACCTAAACTGGCTTCCAAAAATTGCTTCAATCGCATGTCTACCACTCAACATATTGTAGTCACATGTTTGCTGTGTGCCTCAGACTCAAAACCTTCCTGATGTTGGCCTACAGTCCCAACTGTTGTCATCTTCTCCAACCCTGACACCTCTGCAATAAAGCAGCATTTAAAAAAAAGCACTTGAACAAAAAAGTTTTGGTAATGGATGGAGACGGTGGTAGCACAATATTGAGAATGTAATTAATACCACTGGATTACATACTTGAAAGTGAGTAAACTGGTAATTTTTATGTTGTTTATATGTTACTATACTCAACATTTAAAAATATATATTCAAAGGCAAAAGAGCACATTGAGTCAAGTCGTTCACACCTCACAATTATACCCTTTACGGGGCCAATCTCTCTTCTGCTCTTAATCTGAATTTTGACCATGACTTGGCCCCTTTCCACTGTCAAAATTTTAGGACTCTCACAAAATGACACTTGCTTGCCTTGACTTGTTAATTCACTTCCAAGTGATAAACTGAGTTACAGTGAGTTCCCCTGGCTCAGTGCTTGTGGCCTTGTTCAACTGCCAATAATAAAAGGACAGCTGCAGGGTTCAGAGCTCTTTGGGTACTTGTGGAAAAAGAGGCACTACATTTAGAAAAATGTCTTTCTCTCCCAAAGTTGCCTCTGTTCTCAGGTATCTGTTTCACCCACTCTTTGTCCTGAGTCCATTCCATCTCCCAAGCACTTCTCTCTAGTATAATCAGAATGCCCACAAGTGCTCTTGGGTAGAAATTTGTGCCACTTGGGGACAAGTAGAGAAGTAGGCTCCCAATGCTACAGTTGATTTCTTTTGTGCCTACAACTGATCAAGCACCATGTAGGCCAAAGGTCCAATCCAGTGCCTACCTTATAGGATCACTAAAATGCAGGACCCATGCCGGTTTCAAAGGATTATGTGCCCTAGAAAGGCCATGTTTTAATCCTTATCCAATCTTGTGGGAGCAACTGTTTCTTTTAATGCCTATTCAGCACTTTAGGTTGGAGACTTGATTAGATCATCTCCATGGAGATGTGACTCACCCTATTGTGGGTATTAATTAGAGAGAGATGTGATTCACACATTCCAGGTGGGTTTTGATTAGTTTGCTTCCTTTAAAAGAGGAAACAATTGGAGAAAGCTGCAGAATGACAAGAACCAGAGCCCATGAAGCCAGAGACCTTTGGAGATGAAAACGCCCCTGGGGGAGCTTCATAAAACAAGAAGCCTGGAGAGAAGGCTAGCAGACATTGCCATGTTCACCATGTGCCTTTCCAGTTAGAGAGAACCCCTAATCATCATCAGCCTTCTTGAACCAAGGTATCTTTCCCTGTATGACTTAGATTGGGCATTTCTATAGACTTGTTTTAATTGGTACAATTTCATGGCCTTAGAACTGTAAACTAGCAACTTAATAAATTCACCTTTTTAAAAGCTGTTCTGTTTCTGGTATATTGCATTCTGGTAGCTAGGAAACTAGAACAGGACCCAAATCATAAAAATACAGCATGCACCAACATACCGTACTACCCAGCTACATGCTGATTTTGAAGGTGAGCTGTCTTCTCCAGCACTCTTCTGTAGAATTGAACCTCCCACACTTGAATGACAGGGTTTTCAAAATTCCTTGTGCTCCTCAGCCTCCACCACGTCCAGCGTCTTTCTTGGCTAATAAATTCTGCATTGCTGAGGGATTCATTAAGCTCAAGGCATTCCATTTCCAAGGACATGTAGTATATTCTGTTTTGGTATATATTTTCCTGGATAAACAAGTTGACATGAAGTTCCAGCTTACCTGGAAGATGAGGGAAACTGCCCTCACCGAGCACATTTTTCTGTTCATTACTGGGTGGGCCCTTGGCCCCAGAAATCAATGCAGCTCAATGGGAAAAGGATGGGTATTGGAATTAACAGACATGGGGTTGAATCCAAGTTCTCCAGAGTACCTACCGTGTGACCTTGGGAAAATTCCTAAACCTTTCTTTCCTCATCTGTACAATGGGAATGGTGGTAATAGAACTTTGCAAAGTTAGCAAGAATAGTATCTCGTACCTGATATTATTGCAAAAAAATAAAGGCTGGTATTATTTGTCCTGCCAGAATTGAGAAGTGGGTAAGAGCTTTAGCTTTCATGCAGACCTGGTTTAGTGTTCATATCAGTATCAGGATTTTGAAAAATCTACTTAATCTCCTGGGTTTATTTCCTTGTCTGTAAAGTATTAGTAGTAACTAATGCACATCTTGTTCTGAGGATTAGAGATAATTATTGTGAAGCACTTGGCATATGGCATGTGCTGAATAAATGTTAGTTATTATTATCCTTGAGGTTGCTATTATTAGTTTCAGGCACCTTCTCATACTCTGGTTCAGAATGCTCCCTCTCTGAGTAGAATTATCTACCAAGTCAGTTTATGAGGCAGCCCTTGTCATGGAACCCATGCTTCCATCCTGTCTGCCATGCAGCTGAATTCTACATGCAAAGACAAGACAGGTTTCTACTTCCTGATGCTGTAATTCATCAAGGTTCTTTGTGGCCTCCCTGGAAAACATCTTGATTATCACATCCAATCTTCAGAGTGACCAGGAAAGCTGTTGGCTGCTGTTTTAGTTTCCCCATTGCTAAGGCAAATACCATGTAATGGATTGGCTTAAACAACCCATTTTGGAGGTTAGGAGAAGTCCACATCATCAGGGCAATGCTTTCTTCCCAAGACTGATGTTCTGGGGCTGGCAGCTATTGGCCCTCGGTCTTGGCTTTTCTGTCACAAGCCAATGCACATGGTGGCCTCTCCCTTCTCGTCCAGTTCCACTGACATTCAGTTTCTGGCTGTCCCCTGTAGCTTTTGTGCCTGACTTTCCCTCTGCCTATAAAGGATTCCAGTAATCGGGATTAAAACCCAAGCTTAATCATTTGGGACACACCTTAACTGATATAACATCTTAAAGAGATCTTATTTACAATGGGTTCACATGCACAGAAACAGGTTAAGTTTAAGAAGATGATTTTCTGGGTTACATAGCTCCAAAATCACCATAGCCAAACCGCCTCCATAGAGCAAGTCATACGTGGAGCTACACATACTCTCTCTTCACAGGTGGGAGAGAGGCCCAGGAAACTGCAGAATTATGCAGTTATGGAGGCTTACAGTGCTGGAAGCTCCATATGCTCCTATGCTAAATGGTATGAGCTGTTAATGGAATCCATAGAGACAGTCGTATTACTCAGGCATTGAAGTCTCTGCCACACAGTGGCTGCATCTCTACTTCCCATTTATGATCTTCATATAAGCCCCCAGGCAATGGTCTTATGTATCTACATTGTTGTGTAAAACCTTAAATTGTCCACCCAGAGAAGACTGTGCCAAGACCATCCACCTGAGATCGTGCTATGGACTTGCTTGGCTTCTTACCCAAGGGTAGTCTTTCAGTCAGTTCCTCTGGCATACCTACTAAAGGAAGAACGTTTGATTGAGCAGATCACTCAAGACCTAAGCAGTATGGGAAGAGGAAGAGTTACCTATAAAAACACATCAAACCAACTGCCTTGCACTCGCTTGGAATATGGGAGATTCTGAAAGACTGGATGAATAAGAGATTGGTAAAGACTACACAGCTAAATTTTCTTGAATGCTGTCTTAAATTTCCAGGGCTGCTGTAAACAAAGTATCACCTACTTGGTGGCTTAAAACAATAGAAATTTATTGCCTCTCGGTTCTGGGGCTAGAAGTCTGAAATCAAGGCGTTAGCAGGGCCATGCTGCCTCTGACATCTTCAGGACAGAATCTGTCTCATCCTTCTCTCCTGGCTTCTGGTGGTGGCTATTGATGCTCCGTGTGACTTGGCTATGGCAGTATCACTCCTATCTCTGCCTCCATCATCTTATGGCCATTTTCTCTGATCGTCAGTGTTTCTTCTCCCCTTCTTTTAAGGATGCCAGTCATTTTGGTTTAAGGGTCAACCCCACTCCAGTATGACCTCATTACAACTGAACTAATTCCACCTGAAATGACCCTATTTCCAAAAAAAAAGTCACATTCTGAGACACTTCAGATTTGTTAGTACTTCAACAAATCTTTTTTGGGGAGTCCAAACTCAACCAATAACATACACTCATGTCAAAAGCCAACCTATATCCAGCTGAAATGAGTATAAATAGGGAAAGACTGCACTGAAAGAACTTAAAATCAAAACACTGCATGGAAAGCATGGGTTTTGTATTAAAACAATTTTATGCTTAGTCATTTTCGTCTGTTAGTGAGTAAAATTTTTAATGATATTTGTGATCATACCCAAAAAAATGTAACTGCTAGAGTTTCTACAACAGAACTTACATAGGGAAAAGACAAAAACAAATGCAAATAAACAGATGGCTTCCTAGGCCTGGCTATATATACAGTAACAATAAAGAGGGGATTCTCCATAATAGGTATCCAAGTTTCAGTTTGTGAGAACTTCATGGAGAGAACTCAAGGTTTAACTCCCCAGGGATAATTGTGACTGTGATAACTAGTTCACAATACTCACACACCCGCAGAGTGAATCTATAAACCAGGAAATTCGTTCATGAATATATAACACATATTTATATATATAACACATTTTTGTATATGGCTCATATTTATATACACATATATATACACATATATGTATGCATAATACATCCATCCACACATATATATATATACACACACATACACATCCACATGCACAGATGTCATGTGCAATAAGACACATTCCTCTTAAAATTGATATCCCTGTCAACCTAATTAATAATCAGTTCTTTATTAGACTATCACGGTTTCAGAATGGCAACATTTGTTTCACACCCACAACTCCCATCTGAAGTGTCTATTCAAATGAATTTAAAAGGCTGATACTGGGAACATTTGTTATTAATGCTTAATTTAATTAATAAAAAACTGAACTATATATATGCAATTCCACTTTCTAAATTATTTTGAGTAATTATTGTCCTTTGTTTGCTTTAATTTACAGAGACTGATGGTGATATCTAGCAATTTCCAACATCCTTTAATTCTCTCCACTCCTCTCTCAAAACAAACTTACTCTGGAACTGGTTTGCAGTTTTCGCAACTAAACTTCATGGCAGGAAATGAATCTGATCAAATAATCATGTGATGGTAGTTGCTGAAGATGTTTACAACGAATGAACAGAAGTTCTTTGAGAAACTAATTGTCATTCTGAATATCTCTGAAAAGTGCACATGGCACGTGTTGGAAATTGATCATCTCTTAGGCTGCAAAGAAAATCACAGTATACCCCTTAGGAAATCGGCAGAAGACCAAGTTTCCCGTGGAGTGATCAACCAGATAAAGCATGCTTGGACTGGATTCTCCTCTTGTCTTCACCATGCCTCTTGTACTCCCTGTTTACCTCCCAAATTTGCCATTGCTCACAAATCCTTGTTTCAGGCTTTGTTTTCTGAGGAAACCAAATTAAGGATATCCTCTTTCTTTTGCACATACCATCTTCACCCCGTTCAATTTGTTTTCTACTCTCAGCAGTTTCTCCTTAGTGCACATTATGTCCTGGAACGGAGCTGTAATGTGTTCATTTTGAGAGTTCATGGGATTCAATCCATGCTAGCACTCGCCCATACCTTGGGAGGATACTTCTCACCTGGTTTTTATTGTAAACGGCATCTGTTCCTTTGGTTTTGCAATGCTAGTGGCTCTAAACTTTCATTGGAGGATTAAAAAGCTAAGCCAGCTTCCCAGAATCTTAATTACGTTTTTGTGAAAAAGGTGGTTCTTTGAAAATAACAATAAAACTGATTGGCCTCCGGAAAATATCTTCATGAGAAAGAGAAAATGCAAGGAATAAATAAATAAATAACAGAAAAATGAGGAAAGTATGCAACAAAAGATAAGGAGATGAGAAAATTTTAGAACATAGTTTGTCAACAACTTATCTTTTACATCTTAAGAAAATGGTGAATTTTTTGAAAAAAAATTATAAATGACCAAGACTGACTCAAATTACATAGAAATATATATTTCTGATCCAAAACTAGAACAAACACATAAATAAACCCAATAGATTTGTGTTGCCTTAAGCTGCTAAGCTTGTGGTAATTTGCTACAGCACCCAAAGGAAATTAATAAGGCAGAAACTAGCAAAATCACTAAGAAGAAATAGACAACCTGAATGACAATATAGCTATTAAAGACATTTAATTTATCATTAAAAGGCTTCCCACAAAGGGAAGTCTAGGCCCTGATGGCTTCGTTGAAGAATTCTATCACATATTTTGAGGAGGAAGTAATAACAATTCTACATAATTTTTTTCTGGAAAATAGAAGATAAAGGAATTATTCCCAACTCATTTTATGAACCCAGTATTACCCTGATACATGAACCGCCCCCTCCAAAAAAAACATTAAAGAGAAAGAAAACTATGCATCAACAACACTAAAAATCAAAGATGCAAAAATCCTTAACAGAATTATAGCAAATTCAATCCAGTAGTAGATAAAAAGGACAAAACCTTACGATCACGGAGGATTTATTCCCGGAATGAAAAACTGATTTAATATTCTAAATGCAATCAATGTATTTCACTATATTAACACACTAAAAAAGAGAAAGCATATGCTCATTACAACAGACGGATAGAAAACATTTCACAAAATTCAACATTCATCCATGACAACAAATTTTTTAAAAACTCGACAAACTAGGAATGGAAGGAAATTTCCTCGGTTGAAAAGTCACCCACATAAAAACTGCAGTTAACATAACACTTAATGAGGAAAAATTGAATGGTTTCATTCTTTTTATTTATTTATTTTTGGCATGGGCAGGTTCTGGGACTCGAACCCGGGTCTCTGGCATGGCAGGCGAGAATTCTGCCACTGAGCCACCATTGTCCACCCCATTCTTTTTAGATTGATATCAAAGCATAGACATCAAACTTTATCACACATATTCAACAATGTGCTAAAGTTCTTAGCCAGTAAAATAGGCCAAGAAAAAGAAATAAGGCATAGAAATTTTGCAGAAGTAAAAGTGTCTTTATTCATGGATAACATGATCATCTATGCATAAAATCCTTAGAAATCACCAAAAAAAAACTAATAAAACTAATAAATTAATTTTTTTAAATGGCAAGATACAGTTCATTTTACAAAAAACAGCAATTGTATGTCCATATTTTAGCAAAAAACCTCAAAATTAAAATTAAAAAAATTAGCTTATACAATAGTATCAAAAATATAAAGTGCTTAGGAAAAAAATTTTTAAGCAATTTTATTGAGATGTATTCACACACCATACAATCCATCCAAAGTGAACAATCAGTGGCTCACACTATAATCAGAATTGTACATTCATCACCACAATCAATTTTAGAACATTTTCATTACTCCTAAAAGAAAAACTTTTATACCCCTTTATCATGCTGAGGAAGTTTCCTTCTATTCTTATCTTCTAATATGTTTTTCTCAAGAAAAGATGCTGGATTTTGTCAAACGCCTCTTCTACCATAATCAAGATGAACATGTGGTTTTCTCCCTTCGATTTGCTAATGTGGTGTGTTAAAATTAATTGATTTTCTGGGTTTGAACCACCCTTGCATAACTAGGATAAAACCCACTTTGTCATGGTAGATAATTCTTTTCAGGTGCTGTTGGATTTGATTTGCAGGTATTTTCTTGAGGACTTTTGCATCTATACTTATTAAAGAAATTGGTCTGTAATTTTCTTTTCTTGTAGTATCTTTACCTCACTTTGGCATAGGGTGATCTTGGCTTCATAGAATGTGTTAGGTAGTGTGCCTCCACTTCAATTTTTGGAAAGAGTTCGGGCAGGATTGGTATTAATTCTTCTTGTAATGATTGGTAGAATTCACCCATGAAGCCATCTGTTCCTGGCATTTCCTGGTAACGAAGGTTTTTGTTAACTGATTCAAACTCTTATAAGTGGCCTGTTGAGGTCTTCTATTTCTTTCAGAGTCATTGTAGTTTGTTCGTGTATTTGTTTCTAGAAATTTATCCATTTCATCATGGTTGTCTAATTTGTTGGCATAAAATTGTTCATAATATCCTCTTATGGTCCTTTTAATTTCTATAGGGTTGGAAGTAAGATCTTCCCTCTTATTTCTGATTTGATTTATTTGCATCTTCTCTCTTTTTTTCTTTGTCTACCTAGCTATTAGTTTGTCAATTTTATTGATCTTCTCAAAGAACCATCTTCTGGTTGTGATTCTATTGGCTTTTATTCTCAAGTTCATTTATATTTGCTCTAATCATCATTATTTTTTTCCTTCTGCTTATGTTGGGATTAGCTTGCTGTTCTTTTTCTAGTTCCTCCAAGTGTGAAGTTAGGTCTTCAATTTTATCACTTTCTTCTTTTTTAAATGTTGGTATTTAGGACTATAAATTTCCCTCTAAGCACTGCCTTCACTGCATCCCATATATTTTGATATGTTGTGTTCTCATTTTTATTCATCTCAAGATACTTAGTGATTTATCTTGCATTTTGTCTTTGACACTGTGATCATTTAAGAGTATATTGTTTAACCTCCATGTATTTGCGAACCTTCAGGTCTTTCACCTGTTATTGATTTCCATGTTCATTCCATTATGATCAGAGAAAGTGCTTTGTATAATTTCAATCTTTTTAAATTTAGTGAGACTTGTTTTGTGATAAAACGTGTTATATAACCTGGAGAATGATCCATGAACACTTGAGAAGAATGTATAGCCTGCTGTTTCAGGGTGCATTGATCTGTATATGTCTGCATAGTTATCATCTTACTCAAGTTCTCTGTTTCCTTATTGATTCTTTGTCTAGATGTTCTATCAGTTGGTGAGAGTGGTGTATTGAAGTCTTTAACTATTACTCTGGAGATGTCTATTTTCCCTTTCAGTTTTGCCAGTGCTTGCCTCATGTATTTTGGAGCACCTGGTTAGGTAAATAAATATTTATGATTGCTATTTCTTCATGATAGATTGCCCCTTTTATTAACATATAGTGTTCTTCTTTGTCTCTTATAACAGTTTTTCATTAAAGTCTATTTTGTCCAACATTAGTATAACAAACCCAGCTCTTTTATTTTGGTTATTGTTTGCATGACATACCTTATTCCAACATTTGACATTCAATCCATTTGTATCATTGGGTCTAAGGTGAGTGTCTTTTAGACAGCATAGAAATGGATCATATTTTTATCAATTCTGCCATTCTGTGACTTTTGATTGAGGAATTTAATCCATTAACATTTTTAAACATTTTTTATTGTGAAATATAACATATATACAAAAAAAAGCAGTATATTTCAAAGTATATTTTAAGTAGTAGTTACAGAACAGACTTCAAATTTTGGTAAGGATTACAGTTCTACAATTTCAGGCTTTCCTTCCAGCTGCTCCAAGACACTGAAGACTAAAAAGATATATCAATATAGTAATTCAGTAGTCATACTCATTTGTTAAATCCTAGCTTCTCTGTTATAACTCCTTCTTCTCCTTTGATCCTTCTCCCAATCTTTCGGGACATTTGGGTTATGCCCATTCTAAATTTTCTTGTGTTGAAAAAGGAGTGTTGACAATATGGGATAGGGGAGATGGAACTGGTTGATGTTCTCAGAGAGGCTGGCACCTCTGTGTCTCAGCACTTATCTGGCCTAGGAACACTTTGAAGGTTTTAGGTTTCTGAAAAGTAAACTTAGTGCGTGCAACTTTTTTAGGATCTCAAACTGAGCCCTGGGTGTTCTTTAGGGCTAACAGGAATGATGTTTGTTGGGGGTTGTCAAACCATGACAATTAGTAATATCTAGTTGAAGCTTGCATAAGAGTAGCCTCCAGAATAACCTCTCAACTCTATTTGATCTCTTAACCACTGATACCTTATTTTGTTACATTTCTTTACCCCCTTTTAGTCAGGAAGTCAGTATGGATACCATGTTGCCAGGGCCAGGTTCTTCCCTGATCCATTAACATTTAATGACATTACTGTAAAGCCAAAACTACTTCAATAATTTTACACTTCAGTTTTTATATGTCATATCTTTTCTTTTCTCTCATATTTACACTTTTTGTTACCCTTACTGATAATCTTTATTTCTACATTCTTCTCCAAACCGCTCTCTCTCATCTTTTCCCTTCAACCCATAGAACTCCCTTCAGTATTTCTTGTAGGACAGGTCTCTTATTGATGAGTTCTCTCAGTTTCTGTTTACCTGTGAATATTTTAAACTTTTCCTCATTTTTGAAGGACAGTTTTGCTGGATGAAGAATTTGGGGCTGGCAGTTTTTCTCCTTAAGTACTTTAAGTATATCATATCACTGCCTTCTCACCTCCATGGTTTCTGATGTGAAATTGTCATTTAGCCTTACTGTGTTTCCCTAGTATGTGATGAAACACATTGTGCCAGTGTGAAAGGACTGATGTACTCTAGAAAAGCCATGTTTTAATCCTAATCCACCTTGTGGAGGCAGTCATTTCTTTTAAGCCCTGTTCAGTACTGTATGTTGGAAACTTCATTAGATTATCTCCAGAGAGATGTGGCTCAACCAATTGTAGGTTAACTTTTGAATAGAGGGAGTTGTGACTCCACCCATCCCAAGTGGGTCTTGATTAGTTTACTGGAATCCTTTAAAAGAGGAAGCGTTTTGGAGAAAGTTTGAGATTGGTAGAATGATAAGAAGCACGAGAGCCCAAGTCACCAAAGAGAGACCTTTAGAGATGAAGGAGTATGTCCCTGGGGGAGCTTCATGAAAGAAGAAGCTGGGAGAGAGAGCTGGCAGGAGTCCCCATGTTTGCCATGTATCTTTCCAGTTGAGAGAGAAAACTTGACCATCATTGGCCTTCTTGAACCAAGGTATCTTTCCCTGGATGCCTTTGATTGGACATTTCTACAGCCTTCTTTATTTTGGACATTTTCATGTCCTTAGAACTGTGGACTTGCAACTTAATAAATTTCCCTTTTTAAAACCCATTCTGTTTCTGGTATATTACATTCCAGCAGCTAACAAACTAGAACACACATTTCTCTTGTTTCTTTCAGGATTCTTTCCTTACTTTGACACTTGACATTATAACTATTATGTATCTCGGAGTAGGTCCCTTTTTTAAATTCCTTTTTGAGTGCCTTGTGCTTCCTGAGCATTTATGTTCATGTCCTTCATAAAAGTTGGGGAATTTTCAGCCATTGTTTCCTCAAATATTCTTGCTGCCCCATTTTGCTTCTTTTCTCTTTCTGGGGCACCCATGATGGCTATGTTTTTGTACTTTATGTTGTCATTCAAATCCCTGAGACCCTATTCAATTTTTCCCATTCTTTTCATTCTCTGATCTTCTGTCTGTAAGATTTCAACTGTCCTGTCATCTAGTTCACTGATTCTTTCCTCTTCCTGTTCAACTCTGCTGTGGTATGCCTCTAGTATATCTTAATCTCTTCTATTGTGTCTTTCATTCCCATCATTTCTATGTTTCTTTTTCTATTTTCGAATTCTTCTTTGTGCTCACACAATGTCTTCTCAATATCCTTTATCTTTTTACCCATATTTTCCTTCACCTCCTATTGAGGAGATTTGTCTGAATATCTTTGATTAGTTGTTCCAAATTCTGTATCTCCTCTGAAGTCAAGTTTGTTCCTTTGACTAAGCAATATCCTCCTGTTTTTTAGTCTGACTTGTAATTTTTTGCCGATGTCTAGGCATCTGATTATCTTTTTTTTGCTTTATTTTTTAAAAAACCAAGAAACACTAAACAAACACAAACATTCCTATTTTGATCATTCTGTTCTACATATTTAATCAGTAATTCACAATATCATTACATAGTTGCATATTTATCAGCATGATCATTTCTTGGAACATTTGCATCTATTCAGAAAAAGAAATAAAACAAAAACAGAAAAAAATTTATACATACCATACCCCTCACCCCTCCCTTTCATTGATCACTGGTATTTCAAACTAAATTTATTTAAACATTTGTTCCCCCTATTATTTATTTTTATTCCATATGTTTTACTCATCTGTTGACAAGGTAGATAAAAGGAGCATCAGACACAAGGTTTTCACAATCACACAGTCACATTGTGAAAGCTGTATCATTATACAATCATCTTCAAGAAACACGGCTACTGGAACACAGCTCTCCATTTTCAGGCAGTTCCCTCCAGCCTCTCCATTACATCTTGAATAACAAAGTGATATTTACTTATGCTGGTTTGAAAGGATGTATGCCCCCTAGAAAAGCCATGTTTTAATCAAAATCCCATTTCATGAAAGTAGAATAATCCCAATTCAATACTGTATGTTTGAAACTGTAATCAGATCATCTCCCTGGAGATGTGATTTAGTCAAGAGTGGTTGTTAAGCTGGATTAGGTGATGACATATCTCCACCCAGTTGGGTGGGTCTTGACTGGTTTATTGGAGTCCTATTAAAGAGGAAACAGTTTGGAGAATG
This sequence comes from Myrmecophaga tridactyla, assembly GCA_004026745.1. Lineage (NCBI taxonomy): Eukaryota > Metazoa > Chordata > Mammalia > Pilosa > Myrmecophagidae > Myrmecophaga > Myrmecophaga tridactyla. Next base: position 47,760 of record PVIY010012735.1, on the reverse strand, counting down.
GGAGATTCAGAGAGAGCAGCACCAAGAAGCAGAGAGTCCACAAGCCAGTGACCTTTGGAGATGAAGAGGGAAAACACCTCCTGGGGAGCTTCATGAAACTGGAAGCCAGGAGAGAAAGCTAGCAGTTGATGCCGTGTTCGCCATGGGCCCTTCCAGATGAGAGTGAAACTCTGACTGTGCTTTCCATGTGGCATTCCACTTGAGAGAGAAACCCTGAACTTCATCAGCCTTCTTGAACCAAGGTATCTTTCCCTGGATACCTTAAATTGGACATTTCTGTAGACTTGTTTTAATTGGGACATTTTCTCGGCCTTAAAACTGTAGACTAGCAACTTATTAAATTCCCCCTTTTAAAAGCCATTCTGTTTTTCAGATATTGCATTCTGGCAGCTAGCAAACTAGAACAGATTTTGGTACCAGGAGTGGGGTGCTGCTGCTGTGGTTTGCCAATACCAAACATGTTGGAACGGCTTTTTAAATGGATAAGGGAAAGATTCTGGAAGAGTTGTGAGAAGCTGGATAGAGAAGACCTAGAATGTTTTGAAGAGACTGTTGGTAGAAATGTAGACTGAAGATACCTCTGTCGAAGCCTTAGACAGAAATGAGACATGTGTCATTACAGATTGGAAGGAAGGTGATCCTTGTTTTAAAATGGCAGATAATCTGGCAAAGTTGACTAATGGCTTTGGCTGGAAGGCAAATTTTAAAAGCTATGAACTTGGATATTTAGCAGAAGAGAACTCCAAATTAAATGTCAAAAGAACAGCCTGGTTTCTCCTCACAGCTTATAGTGAAATGTGACAGGAGAAAGATAAGCTGAAAACTGAACTCTTGAATAAAAAGAAACCAGAAATTGATGTCCTGGAAAATTCTGGGCCCCCAGAAAGAGAGACCCCAGAAAATAGAGCCCTGTATGAGGATTTAACCAAATGTGAAAACAAGCATTCATTTCAGAGAAAGCCAGGATCGGACATGGAGTTATCCAGGAAGGATTTGTGGAAACTCCCTATGTCTGATGGGCATGATCCAAGGCTACTGCATAGAAAACCAATGAGAGTGCTGTGGTACCTGAATAAACAGAGCCGCTGCCAGTCTGGACTGGGGGGTTCAGAGAAGGGACACATTGGAAGAAAAATAACTTCAGAGACAAAACCACGGAGGCTGAGGTCTGAAGTCAAGAAGCCTTGGGCCAGGGGAGTGGACCCACCCAAGCCCATGGAGAGGGTGAGTTTGCCCCAAAGGCAGAGAATGGGCCCTCCACCTGGTTGCAGTGGAAGAGTCATGCTGCCTCAGGCCTTGGAGAGAGTGAAGCACATTCCTTGGGGTTTGGGGAGAGCCTGGCTGCCACCACATGGAGGGGTTGAGTGTATGCCCTGAAGATGGCAAAGAGCCTGGGTGCAGCCCCAATGCTTGGAGAGGGTGGAGCTGAAAAAAAGGTGGTCTCCCCAATATCCCCCAAGGTTGCATTCAGAGAGAGGCAGGCCTCTGCATAGGCATTTGGAAAGGGTGGGGCTACCACTTTTAGAAGCCCCGAGGATAAATGATTCTCAAACTTTGAAATCTAGTAGACTTTGCCCTGTGGGTTTTTGAAACCGTATGTGTCCAGTGACCCCTGTGCTCTTTCTTCCCTGTGGAAATACGTATATGTATCCCATGACTGGTCCTCCTTTGTATGTTGGCAGCAAATAACTTGTTATAAGTTTTCAAAGGTCCAGAGCCAGAGAACTTTGCCTTAGAACAGACCATGTCTGTAACTAACTTTAAAGGAGTTTGTACTGTTTCTAAGTTTGTATTTTATTTGTATTACTACTAAAATGGTTTAAGGATTTCTGGTATTTTTATGAAATTAATGTATTTTATATATAGGAAAAACTTTTTCTTTTTTAGGGGCCAGAGGGTGGAATATGCTGGTTTGAAAGGATGTATGCCCCCTAGAAAAGCCATGTTTTAATCAAAATCCCATTTCATAAAGGTAGAATAATCCCAATTCAATACTGTATGTTTGAAACTGTAATCAGATCATCTCCCTGGAGATGTGATTTAGTCAAGAGTGGTTGTTAAGCTGGATTAGGTGATGACATATCTCCACCCAGTTGGGTGGGTCTTGACTGGTTTATTGGAGTCCTATAAAAGAGGAAATGTTTTGGAGAATGGGAGATTCAGAGAGAGCAGCACCAAGAAGCAGAGAGTCCACAATCCAGTGACCTTTGGAGATGAAGAAGGAAAACGCTTCCTGGGGAGCTTCATGAAACCAGAAGCCAGGAGAGAAAGCTAGCAGTTGATGCCGTGTTTGCCATGGGCCCTTCCAGATGAGAGTGAAACTCTGACTGTGCTTGCCATGTGCCATTCCACTTGAGAGAGAAACCCTGAACTTCATCAGCCTTCTTGAACCAAGGTATCTTTCTCTGGATGCCTTAAATTGGACATTTCTATAGACTTGTTTTAATTGGGACATTTTCTCGGCCTTAAAACTGTAAACTAGCAACTTATTAAATTCCCCTTTTTAAAAGCCATTGTGTTTCTTGGATATTGCATTCCGGCAGCTAGCAAACTAAAGCACTTAATGCATAAGGATAACGTCCAGGATAACCTCTCAACCATTGACACTTTGTCTCATTTCACTCTTCCCCCTTTTAGTCGAGAAGGTTTTCTCAATCCCTCCATGCTGAGCCTCAGCTCATCCTAGGATTTCTGTCTCATGTTGCCAAGAAGGTCCACAGCCCTGGGACTCATGTCCCTCATAGACGGGGGAGGGTGGTAGGTTTGCTTGTTGTGTTGGCTGGAGAGAGAGGCCACATCTGAGCAACAAAAGAGGTTCTCTTGGGGGTGACTCTTAGGGCTAATTTTAAGTAGGCTTGACCTATCCTTTGCGGGGTTGGCATCTGATTATCTTGATGAGTTAACTCTGAAGGTCAGTTTCTCTCTCTTGTCTAGGGTTTTATTGTTGTTTAGTTTTGTGTTAAGGTTCTTCATTGATACTTGGCTCTACACATTCTAGACCTTTAGAATAGCTCATTTAACTGATCAGATATTTTCAGCTTTTATTCATCTGACTCTTGCCCTGGAGATATGGAACACTTTTTGAGATTGCACTATTTGTACAATTGTTTCACCTGCTTTAAGGAAAATTTTGACAAAAGGGATATAGGACCCATAAACTGAAAACTATAAAATGGTGCTAAGATAAATCAAAGAAGACAAAATAAATGAACAGATATATCATATTTATGAATTGGAAGAACTAAAAGTGCTTAAGAAGTCAGTTCTCCCTGTCTTGCGCTTTAAATTCAAAACTATCCCCACCAAAATCCCAGCAGACTTTTAGGAACTGATAAGCTAATTCCAAAATTTATATAAAAATGTTAAAGTCCTAAAATACTCAAAATAATTTTGGAAAAGAAGAACAAAACTGGAATGCTTATAGTACCTGATTTCAAGTCTTTCTGTAGAATACAATAATCAAGTGCTTGTGGTATTGATTAAGGATAGACTTATAGATCAATGAAACAAAATAAGCAATTAAGAAATAGGCTCACAAATATATGGTCAATTGATTTTTGAAAAGTTCCTAAGGTGATTCAATGAAGGAAGAATAATCGTTTCCATAAATAGTGGTAAAAAACAGTGGACACTCATACACATACACACACACACACACAAGAATCTTGATCCTTACATCACTTTACCTAAAAATTAACTTGTAATGGTTCATTCATTTACTATAAGTCCTAAAACAATAACCCTTATAAAAGGAAACATAGGAGAAAATAATAGTAAATGTAAGCCAGACAAAAATTTCTTAGATAGGACACAAAAGCATGAGCTATAAAACAAAAATTGGCATATTGAAATGCATCAAATATTAAAAATTTTGTTCTTCAAAGGACACTGCTGAGAAAATAAAAAAGCAAGCCACAGACCATAAAATATTTACATGAAATATTACATAAAATATATAAATGATAAGGTACTTGTACCCAGAATATGTAAAGAACTCTTAAAGCTCATTAATAAGAAATCAAACTACCTGATTTTCAAAAACTTATCTAAAGAATTGGCAAGTAAGCACATGGAAAAAACTTCCCAACCATCTTAAGTCACTCAGGAAATGCAAACTAAAACCACAATAAAATATCACTGCACCCTTAATAAAAAGTTTAATTTTTTAAGAAAAGCTCACAAAACCATATTCTGATGAGGATACGGAGCAATCAGCACTCTGATATATGCCAGTGCTGATGCAAAATGGTTCATTCACTTCAGAAAACAACTTTTTTAAAACAAACTTTTTTTTATTCCAAGGTATAGTCCATGACCTCATAGTCTAAAATGACTACTGAAGCTCTAGTCATCGTATCCCCATCTCATTCCACAGAATGGAGCGAGGGCCCACAACTAGCTTATCTTCTTCTTTTAAGGAGACTTTCCAAAAGTACTGCACAACATTTACACAGCTACATGTTCCTGCAAAGTAGGTGTATGTAACACAGGCTTAGCTGGGCGGCTAAAATTGAAGTTGTTATTAATGAAAAAGGGAGAATGTATGTTAGGGGGCATCTAGCAGTCTCAGCCACACAATGTTGAAAGAAAGGATTAAATAAATGACCCAAAGAATTGGCAAATGAAATTAATTGTCATCCCTCTACAGCACATACCAAAATGAATTGCAGATGAACTGAGGAAAATATAAACGTGTAAACATAATAAGAAATGGTAGGTAAACATTCATTTGTGAAGAGGAAACTGTTCTCCTAAATTTAAATACCTAAAACACAAAGAAAATACAATGGATTATGTAGATAAAAATTACAAAAACCTGATGTAAAGCATCCACAAACAAATTAAGAAATAAACAACAAGCAAGAAAAATACAGATAGTGAATGTGGCAGGCAAAGGATTAAATCATATATTATATATGTATATATAAATATACACACACACTATGGAATAAATCAGTATGGATGGTACTCAAATCTAAATAGAAAACTGAACATATGACATGAACATGCAATTTGCAATAAAATAAAATACAAATGACCAATAAGCACATGAGAAATGTTCAAACTCTATAGTAAGCAAAAAAGTGCAAATTAAAACAACAGTATAATAGCTCTGTCCCCCACCCCAAATTTCCAACACTTATAAAGCAGGAAATTCCTGAAAAGACATCAGAGTAGAGAGCTGTAGGGCTGAGTTCTTCCACCAAAACCACTATTAAACAGGCAGAAACTGTCTGCAGCAATTATTTTGAAACTCCAGAGGCCAGGAGAACTCTGTACAGCATCCAGGAAGGAGCAGGAGGAAGAGGCTGAGAAATTATTGTAAAGAATTGTAAATTGCTCTCTCCATCTGACTGCTACTGGCACCCAGGCACCACTCTTACAGCAGGCTGCTGTCTGGTCTAGTCCCTGGCTAGCTGCTGGTGACAGAAAGAAACACAAAAATCTTCTTCTCCAATTACAGGGGAATACACAGCTGATCAGTGATTCTGCTTTTTGATGAGTGAATTTGGATCACTGAGTCCTAGCTCTGAGAGCAGCTATGGTTTCAATCCTCCCCAGACAGGAGTGCAGGCTGTGGAGCTTCAAAGACAAAGGGCCTCCTCAGGGCTGGGGAGGGCAGTGGTGTAGCTGAAGGGCTGCATCAGCTGGGGGTGGCCAGGAAAGCTCAGCTTTGGGGAGCCCTGGATGAACTCATGGTGCCCTTCCTGATCCCCTCCTCAGGGCACTATGGAGCTGGTCAGCACACCACACCCTTCATGGATCCCTGGCCCTGTTTTGGCTGAGAAAGACCAAATTGGAAAGAAATGAATCTCTTCCCAGAATTTGCCTTCCAGGCAAAAGCAGTGTGAGACAATGAAAGGAGCATGAAAAAAAAAAAAACAACAATAGAAGTGGACAGTCTAGGACGAAGTCCTGCTGGCTTCAGTTACCCAGGAGAGGGAGCTCTGTCCCCTGGGAAACAGAGAGGACAACCAAATTCCTGTACACAAGGGAACTCCAAAGCAACTAACAAGCAAAAGCCCAGGACAAGGTGGGCCCAGAAAGACAGGGAAAATCCTGCACTCTGCATTATCCCTGGGGAGACCTTCCTGATAGGAGGGCTGAAGCTCAAAAAAAAAATCTCTGTCTTATCAACAACTGGTTACAAAATCAAGAAATAGACATCCCTGGGAGTAAATCCTAGAGTTAACATTTTAAAGTTTTCAAATGTACAGTGTTCAACAAAAGAGGACAAGACAAGCAAACAGGAATGCTGGCCCACCCAAAGGAAGAGGATAAAAATACAGACAACACCAAAAAAAGAAGTCTAGAATGTGGGCATGCTAAATAAAGCCTTAAAAAATGATTTCAATAATGCTCAAGGAGATGAAGGAAAGAACAGGGGAAGAACTACAGGATATCATGAAAACAATGAATGAATAATATGAGAGTCTTAACTAAGAAGGTAGAAATTTAAAAAGGAAGCAAACAACTACTGAAGTTGAAGACCACAATAACTAAAATGAAAAATTCCCAGGAGGCTTTCAAGAGCAGATTGGAGCTGGCAGAAGAAAGAATTAGTGTACTTGAAGACGAGACACTTGAAATGAGTAAAGCTGAGAAGCATGGAAAAAAAGAAATATTAAAAGTGAAAATAGCCTAAGACATCTATGGGACACCATCAAGCACACCAATTTACACATCTTGGTATTCCCAGAAGGAGAAGAAAGACAGGAAAGGCAAAAAGTAATAGTCAAGAAAATAATGACAATGAACTCCCCGACTTTGCAAAAGACATAAATATGCACATCCAAGAAACTCAAAGAACACCAAACAGGATAAATGTGAAGAAAAATACACCCTTTTGTATACTGACCACATGACTGAGTTGAAAGCACAAGGGGAAAGTTCTGAAAGCTTCAAGAGAAAAGCAAAGTGTTATGATACCGATAAGTCTGAGTGTCGATTTCTCATCAGAAAACAGACAGGCAAGAAGGCAGTGGATTGAAATTCTTAGAATGCTGAAGGAAAATAACTACCAGTCAAGAATGACTCTCTTTAAGAAATGAAGGAGAAGTAAGACATTCTCAGATAAACAAAAGCTGAATGGGTGCATTACCATTAGAACTGCCCTACAACCAATGCTAAAGAGAATTCTTCAGATTGAAATAAAGTCACCAGACAATGGTTCAAAGCAGATAAGGAAATAAAGACCTGGGGTAATGGTAACCATTTAGGTAATTTTAAATGCCAGTATTATTGTAGTGTATTATTTGGTATGTAACTCCACTTCTTACTTCCTACAGAGGCTGTAATGTACATGCATAAAAGTAATGATAAAGATAGGTTTGGGGATGTACAATGGACAAGGATATAAGTGGTAACAAGTACCATAAAAGGGTGAGGAAATAGAGGAGTATAAGAAAAGTATATGTTTATGCTATTGAAATTAGGTTGTTATCAAACCAAATATAATTGCTACATATTTAGAATGTTAAATTTTAACCCTGTGGTAACAACAAGGAAAACCAATGAAATATATATCCAGATAGAAATGAGAAGGCACTCAGTATGGTACAACACAAGAAAGCAAAGAAAATTTTAAAAAGTAGGCTTTAATGGCAGTGAGGGACAAAAACATTATAAATAGCAAAGTGGCAGAAGAAAGACCTATATTAGCAATCCTCACTTTAAATGTAAGTAAATTAAAGTTTCCAGTCAAAAGGCAAACTGAAAGAATGGATTAAAAAAATGATCCAAGTATATGTTATCTACAAAAGACTCACCTTAAAGTGAAAGACACAAGTAGGTTGATGGTGAAAGGATAGAAATAAATACACCATGTAAGCAGTCACTAAAAGAGACCTGGGGTAGCTATACTTATATCAGATAAACTAAACTTTAAGTTAAAACAGTTATGAGAGACATAGATGGTCATTACATATTGATAAAGGGGAAAATTCAACAGGAAGATGTAACAATTATAAATATATATGCATCTAACAGCAAAGCCCCAAAATATATGAAACAAATACAGACAGATCTGAAGAGAGAGACTGACAGTTCTACATTAATAGTAGGAGATTTTAACTCACCATTCTCAATAATGGGTAGAACATCTACTTAGAAATCAATGAAGAAGTATAGGAATTGATTGACACACTGTACCAACTAGACCTAACAGACATACATAGAATACCATATGCAAAAAAACCAGAATCCACAATTCTCCTGAGTGCACATGGGTCATTCTCCAGGACAGACCGTATTTTGAGTCACAAACCTAGTCTCAATAAATTAAAGAATATTGAAATCATATAATGTACATTCTCCAACCACAAGGGAATGAAACTAGAAATTGGTAACAGAAGGAAAAAGAGAAAATTCACAAAGGAAGAAATAGACAACATACTCTTGAACTATCAATGGATTAAAGAGGAAATCAGAAGTGAAATTAGGAAATATCTTGAGGTGAATGAAAATGAAAATACAAATACCAAAACTTATGTGAGGCAGCAAAGAGAGTGCAGAGAGGGAAATTTATAATTCTAAATGCTTACATTAAAAAAAAAGAAAGACTTCAAATCAAAGACCTAACCTCAAAACGGAAGAACTAGAAAAAGAAGTGCAACTTAAACCCAAAGCAAGCAGAAGGAAGGATATATCAAAAATTAGAGTGGAGATAAATGAAATAGAAAACAAAAACAATAGAAAGACTCAAAAAAAAAATTGGTTCTTTGAAAAGATCAACAAAATTGTCAAACCTTTATCTACACTGAACTAAAAAAAAAAATCAGAAATGAAATGGTGGACATTGCTACCAACTCTGTTGAAATAAAAAAGATTATAAGAGGATACTATGAATAACTGTATGCCAATAAATTAGATAACCTAGATGAAATGGACAAATTCTTAGAAACACACAAACTACCTTCACTCATTCTAGAAGAAATAAAAGACCTCAACAGAACTATTAACAAGTAAAGAGATTGAATCAGTCATCAAAACCTCCCAACAGAGAAAAGTCCAGTACCAGATGGTTTCAAAGGGGAATTCTACCAAATATTTCAAGAAGACTTAATTCTGCTCAAACTCTTCCAAAAAATTGACGAGGAGGTAACACTCCATAATCCATTTTGTGAGACCAATATCACCTTCATAACAAAGCCAGACAAAGATACCACAAGAAAAGAAAACTATAGAACAGACTCTCTTCTGAATATAGATGTAAAAATCCTCAACAAAATTCTAGCAAACCAAATCCAACAGCATATTAAAAGAATTATATATCATGATCAAGTGGGATTTATCTCTGATATGCAAGTTTGGGTCAACATAAGAAAATCAGCTAATGTAATATACCACATTAACAGAATGAAGGGAAACAGCCACACGATCATCTCAATCAATGCAGAAAAGGCATTTGACAAAACCCAGATCTATCTCATACCATAGACAAAAATCAACTCAAAGTGGATCAAAGAAATAAATATAAGAGCTAGAACTATCAAACTCCTGGGAGAATATGTAGAGAAGCATCTTCAGGATCTTGTGTTAGGCAATGATTTCTTAGACTAAAGCAAAGTAAGAAAAGAAAAAACAGATAAATGGCAACTCATCAAAATTAAAAACTTTTGTTCCTCAAAGAACTTTGTTATGAAAGGAAAAAGACACCCCACAATGGGAGAAAATATTTGGAAACCATGTATCTGATAAGGGATTAATATCTTTAACAACTAAAAGACAACCCAATTTAAAAATGGAAGAGGTCTTGAACTGACATCTCTCCAAAGAAGATATACAAATGTCCAGAAAGTACATGAAAAGATGTTCAACGTCATTAGCCATCAGGAAAATGCAAATCAAAACCACAATGAGATACCTTTTCATACCCATTAGAATAGCTACTATTTAAAAAAATGGAAAATAGCAAGTTATAGAGCACGTGGAGAAATAGGAACACTCATTCATTGCTGTTGGCAACGTAAGATCATGCAGCCACTGTGGCAGATAGTTTGGTGGTTCTTCAGAAACCTAAGTATAGAACTACCATATAACCTGGCAATTCCACTATTAGATATATATCCAAAAGAACTGAAAGCAAGGACTTGAACAGATATTTGCACACCAATGTTCATAACAGCATCATTCAAAGTTGTCAAAAGAGGGAAGAAACCCAAGTGTCCATCAACTGATGAGTGGATAAATAAAATGTGGTACATACACACAGTGGAATACTATTCAGCTGTAAAAAGGGATGCAGTCCTGATACATGTGACAACATGGTTGAACCCTGAAGGCATCATGTTGAGTGAAATAAGCCAGACACAAAAGGACAAATATTATATGAACTCACTGATTAAATTGTGATTAAACTCACAATTAAAATGAACAAACTCATAGAGTCACAATCTAGAATACAGTTACCAGGAGACAGGGTGGGGATAGGAAATGGAAAATTAAGGCTTAAAATGTACAGAGTTCCTATCTGAAATGATGGAGCTATTTTGGTAATGGATGGTGGTGATGGTAGCACAACATTGTGAACCTAATTAACAGCACTGAAAAATATACCTCAATGTGATTAAAAGGGGAAATATTAGATTGCATATAGGGTAACAAAATAAAAACAAAAAAATAAATCCATGGAACTGCAGTCCACAAGCAGTGAACCCTAAGTTAAACCATGGACTTTCATTAATAGTACGATTATAAAAATGGGCTATCAATTGTAACAAATATTCCACACCTCTGCAAAGTATAGTGGTAAGGTGGGATATGGGAATCCTGTATTTTATGTATGCTTGTTTGTAAATCCATAACTTCTCTATTAAAGGAAATTTTTTTTAAAGAAATAATGCTCCTGTCTGTATTTGTTCATTTAGGAAGCAGGTACCACCACCAGCAGTGACTGACACACATTCCTAAAGAATGAGAGAATCACTATTTGGAAAATCCTGACTGCCTCTACTGTCTAGAAAAGAGTTCATTCCTGAATAGATTGCTATCTGGCATCTGTCAAAAGTCTGAAAGAATTGATACCTGAAAAACACCATCTAGAGGACACATTAACTAAATTCTAATGAATCAAGTAACCAGAACAATGTATACCTATCTTACTAAAGTCTTTCTCCCATGCCTCAGTCTTTCATCAGGTTTCTCTAAAATGGCATGTGAAAAATTTTTCTGTATCATTTATAAAATGTTAAAGATTTTCTCCACATATTGTTAATATCCTTTTATGTAAGAATCCAAATGATTAAATACACTTCATACAAGGAAAAAAAAAAGCAGGCCATACCTTTTCCTAGCAATGATGTTGGCAAATTGGCATTTTCAAGGACTGCTATTGAGAATTGAACTGGTACACTATTTCTGGAAAGCAATGTGACAATATGTATTAAAAGGCTAAAAATGTTAAAGCCTTTGGCCAAATAGTTGCACTTTCAGAATCTATCTTAAGTAAACAATCGGAAAAGCACACAAACATTTGTGACAAGAATGTCATTTATAGTAATAAAACATTTAAAGTATCTAAATATCCTAAGTGGAATACTTCATAATCACTAATATTTATTATTTAAGAATAATAATTATATATGTATATAAAAATTGAATCAAATATTATATTACTAAAAGACTGAAAGGTAATAGACTTTCACGTTACGCCGTTTGTGTAATTTTGTGTGGTTCTATCTCCTTCCTTACACTTTTCTCTGTTCTTCAAGTTCTCTAATAGGAACAAAATATTGATGTAATCATTAAAAAATGAATGATTGATCAGTTAACAATCAGAGTGTTGCTTGGCAAATTATAGAATCAGAGCAAAGGTAGGTAGCTTATGTAGGTATTTCGTATTTGTAAATTGTTGGTAGCCTCAGTGCATCAGCTTCTCCCATTATAAAAATCAACCTGCCTCCTCAAAATAGAATATATTTGTCTATTCATCATGGCATTTTCTACCCTGGAAATATATTTTTAAATATTTACTTTGCAATTCACTCTTCTCTAAACTCTTTGAGGACTATAAAACTTTCCTTGGCACTTGGTAGGTCACTGCCTTATATTTAAACCTCTTTTCAAATCTTGGTTATGACATCACAGTTTAGTTAACCAAACTGTATCCCAAGATCTCTTTAACTTCTTCCCACATCAGATTCTCACTTCCAGACAAGTGGGCCCTTGCGATGCTGACTTAGATGCAATATCTGGGAAATCTGAATTGGTCCCAAGTAAGAAGCATCGCTTGTGGTGAGTTAGCAAAAGAATGTCAAAGAAATTGTGAATCAAAATTGCTGGGCAGGCTGTTGGAGGACTCATGTGAAAGGCTACAAAAGAGGCTAATTAAAAATGCTCTTACAAAGTCACCGGTGATGTTCCTCCTACTACACACGGGGAACACTTTTTAATCCTTATCCTGATTGAACTCTCAAAAGAATTTGACGCTCGGCAGGAAAAACGCTCTCCACTGGGCTTTTAAGGCACTCTGCCCCTGTTTTCTCCTTCTTGTCTGGCTAAGTCTTCTAGTCCCCTTTGCCAGCTTTGCCTACACTACTCATTCTTCAAATGTTGACGATGTTCCTTGAAACTCTCTTTTCCGGTCTTTTTGCTCCACAAACTCTCTCTGAACACTACCATCACATCTTCGCTTATAATATACATGCCCCATAGTAGACAGAGCTGCATAGTCACTCTTTCCACCAAAAGCCTAGAAACAAGTAACATCTAGGGTATGGTCTTAAAATGCCTTTTCCACCAAAAGACACTTCAGTTTCTTGGAGAAATGATGGATTCCAGGTCTGGGGCAGCAAATTAACAAGATGAACCTAGAGCACCTGGTTGTACCAGGCAATAAGGAAGTTATCAAGGACAACTAGGATCATGTCAAAAAGAAACTAATCAGAAGAGGTGGCCACTGGCCAAGCAAGGAACACTTTGAGTTTCAGTAGGATAGTTGCAATTGATTAAACATATCAAATCCATGGGTTCATACTGATACTTTAAAAATCTAATTGCTCATCATCTTCAGAGAATATTAGGAAACCAGTTTATCATCTTGAAAACAAGTATTTGGGAGTTTTCTTTTATAATAAGCTCAATGTGTGTTATCTGTGTGTTTAAATGATGCCTAAGAGTGAACTTGATTTTGGACCACATTAATAAAAATACAAAATGTCAAACAAAATTGGGTTGGGTTGTGCTATCCTCTGTTAGAATGGTTGTAGGATCCAAACTTTTTTTTACAGGGACTTTGACAGGTAAGGTTATTCAGAGAAGGTGGACAGAGTGGGGATTCTCAAACCATATTATAGAAGGGACAATGAAGCCACCGAGTAAGGATGTTTACTCTGGAATGATTAGACTGAAAGGCATGCGATCATTAGCTTCAACTATTTGAAGAATAGCCTGTTGAAAGAAGGAATACAGTTATTCTGGGTGGTCCCAAGAGAGAACTAAGACCAGAGGGTAGAAGAGAAAGGGAGACAAAATTTGTCTCTATAATGAAGAATTTTTTTTTTTAATTTGCATATGGGCAGGAGGCACCTGGGATCGAACTCCAGACCTCCAGCACAGCAGGTCGGAGCTCTGCCTGCTGAGCCACGGCAGCTGCCCTATAATGAAGAATTTTCTGACCATGAAAAGCTGAGAAAATGTAATGACTTGCTTTAGAAAGTTCAAGGTTCCTGTCTGTGAAGTTCACTCAGGGCATTGATAACTTGGAAATGGGTGGATTAAATACAACTTGCATGTGTGGATATAATGAAACCAGCAGGTTCTTTTAGTCCTGAGTCTTTGGCTTATTATTAGGCATAGTGCAAGGATTCCTTCGGATCGGGAGTAGTGAAATAACAATGCCTCATTTATCATCAACTTACTTAATTTTCTCACCATGATAAGCCATGTGAATACTTATATCCTTTTTTTTTACCTTTTGAATTTTTATGATGATACCAATTTTCTACCCTACATGCTATGCTGGTAGAAACAAATGCACAATCATGATAATTGTGCTTTAAAGATATTTTGGATTAATTTTAGACAAAGGATCATGCATCGCTATAAACTGTTCTTGCACTTAATAATAAATACTTTCATGGTTTTTGAAGTCCTATAGAATAGCTTATTATATAACTCCTGAGAAGGCACACCTGTAGCCAATCCCCTTTGTTTTCATCTGATACATTTCTAGGTCATTTGTCTATGCTCTCACCCTGTGGTTTTGTTTCAGGACCCTGTATCAGTCAGCGTTCTCTAGAGAAACAGAACCAACAGGAGAGATCTGTAAATATGAGATTTATAAAGGTGTCTCATGCAACTGTGGGAATGAAAGAGTCCAAAATCCATAGGGCAGGCTGAGAAGCTGGAAGCCCCAACGAAGGGTCTGGGCAAACTCCACAGGAGAGGCTCACTGGCTAAAGAAGCAGTGAAAAAGTCTCTCTTCTTCTGTAAATGTCTTCAACTGATTAGATTATCTTGTTGGTGGAAGACATGCCTTAGTTGACTGCAGATATAATCAGCCACAGATGCAATCAACTGACTGGTGATTTAATAAATCAGCCTTTCAGTTTATTAACCAGCCACAAAATATCCTTGCAGCAACTGGGCATCATCACTTGGCCAAGCTGGCACCAGAACCTAACCATCATAGTCCACCCCTTGTCAACTTGGCAGCTGTACACATCATCTTGAAACATGCTTAATTTCCAAATAGAATACAATAACAGACATATGTTTGCCTAACAATACTCAATTATTCTGCATACAACCGGAAATGCCCTACATCTCTCCAGGATAGGGTGCAAGTTCTTAGGTAACATTCACTCTGAAACTTCATATCCTAAGACTTAAATACTATAACATGAACAATACAACTTATGTTATATAATAAGAAGAAAACAAGATAATTGCTTATGCACAAACGCAAATATACTCAAAACAGGGAGGAATAGTCCTCATTTCTGTAACTGGTCACATAGTCTTAGTTCATATTTATCATTACCTTCTTCTACTACCTATTCCATGCTCCCTTTACCCTCAGCAAGCACTTCAGTTGGCCACAGTTCTTTGCTATGTGATGTGTCCCAAACTTCCATTTCTGAAGTTTCTGGGCCATTGGTAGTCCTGCCTGGAGTGGATTGTTGCAGTTTTCCATTGACTTTAATCACAGGGTGTAATAGTACTAACAGACACCCTAGAGGATCTCCTGTATTCCAGGAATACTCTTCTTTACCTCCATGGTGTAGCTGCAGTCCTATTTCCACTTGACTTTTGATAATCAAGATCAATCACCCCCAGACAGAACAGTAATCCCCTTTCATGCCTGTTGATTCAGTGGCATGAGAAGCCCAAAGTGGCCAGGTAGCAGTCTAAACTTCCAGTTCAATGGAATTATTGTTGTGTCTCCTGGTAGGAACCCTTTTCCTTTTGAAACTAAGGCCTATACACTAGCAGAGCTTAAGGTTTCAGGGACAGGAAGGAAAAACCTTTCTAATGGATCACTAAGGGTGATAGTGAGTGGTGCCACTCCCATTTCCACCTCTTGATTCCTGGACCTATGAATCCTGGCTATGGGAGAAACAGCACCATAGAGTGGATGCTGATTCAGAGTATACACAGCCTCCTGGAGAACACTGCTTCAGCCCTGCAAGGTATTGCCACCTAATTGGCACTGTAATTGGGTCTTCAAAATGCCATTCCACTGTTCTATCAACTCAGTTGCCTCTGTGTGATAGGGAACATGGTAAGACCAGAGAATTCCATGAGTATGTGCCCATTCCTACACTTCATTTACCATGAAGTGGGTTCCTTGATCAGAGGCAATGCTGTGTGGAATACCATGACTGTAGATGGTAGTTTTGTGGAAGCATTGTATTCAGAGAAAGCAAATATCTGGTGTATATGTCTATTCCAGTTAGAACAAATCACTGTCCCTTCCATGAAGGGAGTGATCCAGTGTAATCACCCTGCCACCAGGTAGCAGACTGATCACCTCAGGGAATGAGGCCATATTGGGGATTGAGTGTGGGTCTCTGCTGCTAACAGATTGGGCACTCAGCAGTGTCTGCAGCCGGGTCTGCCTTGGTGAGTGGAAGCCCATGTTGCTGAGCCCATGCATAACCGCCATCCCTACCACCATGACCACTTTGTTGATGAGCCCACTGGGCCATGACAGGAGCATCTGAGAAAAGAGGATGACCTGTATCCACAGGACAGGTCATCTTACCCACTTGATTATTAAAACTTTCCTCTGCTGAGCATTCACATGGGACACAAATATCTTCAAGTTCTTTGCCCACTCAGAAAGGTCTATCCACGTATCTCTTCCCTAGACCTCTTTGTCATCAATTGTCAAATCGTGCTCCTTCCAAGTCCCTGACCATCCAGGCAAACCATTAGCAACAGCCTATGAGTCAGTATGCAAACACACCTCTGGCCAGGTCTCCTTACAAGCAAAATGAACAACAGGTGCACTGCTGATGTTCTGCCCACTGGAAGGATTTCCCCTCACCACTGTCCCCCAGAAAGGGGTTGTAGGGCTGCAGTTGTCCACTTCTGGGTGATCCCTGCATATCGTGCAGAACCATCTGTAAACCAGGCCTGAGTCTTCTCTTCCTCAGTCAACTGACTGTAAGGTACTCCCCATGAGGCCACAGCTCTGGTCTGGGAAAAAGAAGGTAATGTGGCAGGAGTGGGGGCCATGGACATTTGGGCTACTTCCTCATGTAACTTACTTGTGCCTTCAAGACCTGCTTGAGCCCTATCTCTCATATACCATTTCCATTTCATGATGGAGTGCTACTGTGCATGTCCAACTTTATGGTTTGGTGGGTCAGACAACACCCAGCTCAGATAGGCAACTCATCATGGTAACTTGGTGGCCCATGGTTAAGTGTTCATTCCCTACTAAGGCCCAGAATCTAATAATCACAGGCCCCTCCAAATCCCCTCTGTGGGTTTTTTTACTTTAAATCTTTGTGTATAAATCCAACTTTATTTTCCATTTCAAGTCATTATAGCCTTGAGTACTTGTCTGAATTCCACTACCACCCAGTGTAAACCTACTATGCATGTGCCTGTGTGCGTGTGTGTGTGTGTTAATTTGAGACCCCTCTACTTAGGTAAGTGTCCTTTGTACTAAACTTTCTTGGGCCCCTCACAGTAAGTCATTTCTGTCCTTAGTGGCATCCCCACTAGTCACATCTCACCTACCATTCAAACTAGGCATCTCATGGAGGGGAAATACATTATCAGCTTACCTATCACTCCTTTCTTTGGGGAACAGATCCTTCCATTCATGTGGCCAAAGTGGAGGCAGTGCTGACCACACTGTGGTCCCAAGAATGACATGTGACCTAAGCCAGACCAATTTATGGGCTCCAGTCCTATGGCCATAATGATGGTTTCAGAAATGGACACATGGCCCAAGCTCAATCATAACTTTCCAAGGATTTTCCTGCCAGGGCAGTGAGGAAAGATGCTTTTCTTTCTTCTGGGATCTTGAATCACAAAGTCTAAAAGTTCAAGTTGCTTAGTGACACCTTCCTTGATTAGAAAAAGTTGTCTGCTATAGGAAAGCATAAAGCCAATGCTCAAAAGAAAAAGAAGATAGGGAAAGATATTGAAAAATCAAATCTTTGTATCGAACTGTCCCTAAAGTGGGATCTCAACTTTGATTGAGTTGAGTTTCTGTCACTTGCAACCAAAAGGATTCTGACAAAAAGGGAAAATCTGAGATGATTTTATGGTAGCCCATGACAAACTCTGGGATCTGTCCTGTAACTACTTGTGGAAGAGTGCTTTGAAAACTATTGCTTTTTTCTTTCTTTACTTTGTATATACATTAGTTAAAAAAAAAAAAAAAGAATTCTGACAAATACACATAGTAACCACAGTTGTGTACTTGTTTAACATAAATCTCTCCAGAATAATTATGTTAATAAGATGACATGAGACCTGGGAAGAAAACTTTAAAGTGAAGAGAGCAGCATGCACTTAACTGTCACATATTCTTTGGTTCAGTCAATGTGGAGGGTGAGATTTGGGAGGACAGACAATAAATCATTGATAGCATAAAGCTCTGATATCTGGATTACAAATTTCTGATTCCTATACGATGAATAAAACATAGCTATTTCTGCTTGAGAAAGTAGTGATTTTGCCCAATTTTGAGGGTTTTTTCTTATTGTGTGCTCTGAATCAGTGCTTTCACAAATGGAAATTATTAATTCTCATTAGAACCCATTTGAATGCTGACAATAGTCATGATTTGTATTTGCATCTAATTACCCTGTAATAAAAGGGGTGAAATTGGATGTAGCAGAGACTGAATCCTGTTGAATCCTAAAGAGGAAGTGGATAGAAACAAGAGGAAGAATCTGGAGAAGGTGGAGGAGAGGAGTTCTGTGCTGGTTTGAAAGGAAGTATGCCCCCTAAGAAAAGCCATGTGTTAATATAAATCCCATTTCATAAAGGTAGAATAATCCCTATTCAATACTGTATATTTGAAACTGTAATGAGATCATCTCCCTGGTTGATGTGATTTAGTCAAGAGTGGTTGTTAAGATGGATTAGGTGACGACATGTCTCCACCCATTTGAGTGGGTCTTGATTAGTTTCTGAAGTCCTATAAAAGAGGAAACATTTTGGAGAAAGAGATTCAGAGAGAGCAACACTACGAAGCAGAGAGTCCACCAGCCAGCGACCTTTGGAGATGAAGAAGGAAAACGCCTCCCGGGGAGCTTCATGAAACAGGAAGCCAGGAGACAAAGCTAGCAGATGATGCCATATTTGCCACGTGCCCTTCCAGCCAAGAGAGAAGCCCTGACTGTGTTCGCCATGTGCCGTCTCACTTGAGAGAGAAACTCTGAACTTCATCGGCCTTCTTGAACCAAGGTATCTTTCCCTGGGTGCCTTTCATTGGACATTTCTATAGACTTGTTTTAATTGGGATATTTTCTCGGCCTTAGAACTGTAAACTAGCAGCTCATTAAAGTCCCCTTGTTAAAAGCCATTCCGTCTCTGGTATATTGCATTCTGGCAGCTAGCAAACTAGAACAAGTTCCTTAAAGAACTCCGCATTTTCACCACTTGTATGTAATATAGATACAGTGCTCCTGCAATGTTATCAGCATTTCTTGGTCTTAGATTCCCAGTGAAGGGAACTCAACACATATGAAACACATATGCACACACACACACCCTATTTGCTTACACCATTCACACACACATATGCACACATTTACACAGATACACACACACACACACACATACCCTTTTCCTAGCTCCAAAAATACCTGGAAATTATTGGCCACATATACGATCCAAGCAAAAGCATTGTTAAAGAAGCTACAAAAACCTTATTGTGTCTCCAGTGATAATCTCCAGATAGGTTATTTCATCTATCTTCTTTTATCCTTTTCAATATCTTTAAAACAGACACTGTAAGCGTTGTTTTTTATTTGTTTGTTTTTTGTTTATTTGTTTTATTTGTTTGTTTTTGCATGGTCTGGAAATCGAACCCTGGTCTCCCGCATGAAAGGTGAGCATTCTACCACTGAACCACCTGTGCACCCTCACTGTAAGGCTTTTTAAAAACATCCCAAAGCTGCTCTCAAATTTCTGATGTCTGCTTTAGATATTTTACACAAATATGTACAATATTTTCCCCCATGACACTGGGGAGGATGATAGCTCTACTTAAAGGAAGTCCAGTACTGTCCCAATTTCTCTGATTATTGCATTAATTAATCTCCAGCAAGGTTTTCAATAGCTTTGGTTCCAAAACCCTGCCATAGACCAGTATCACCTGTGGCACTTTCTTGGACATCCACTTTGAAACCCCTGCTCTACAGCATTTCTGCTCAAAGCATGGTCCAAAGACAAGTGGTGCTACCATCTTGAGCTTTGTAGAAATGCCAACTCTCTGACTCCACCCCAGACATTTTGAGTTAAAATCTGCACGTAGGAAAATCCCTGGGTAATTTGCAAATTAACATCTGAGAAGCACTTTTCCACCTAGCATGGTCAGCTGAACTGGTTCCTCTTTTTTGCCTTCCTATTCTCTAAAATTGCAACTTCTATTTAATCAAGAACATTATGCGTGCACTTAAATTTGATTTATTCTTCATTTGTAACTTGTGCCAATTAAGTTTCAAATCCAGTCTTAAATCACAGATAAAAAGAAGGCTTTAAAGTTTTTTAAAGGTTTTCTTTGATGTCTCATTCCATTTTACTTTCAGAAGACTATTCCCCACAGGCCTGTGCCACTGACGTGCCCTAAGCTCCACTTGTCCCGTATTTCTTGACCTTTGCTGCCCACATAGTTTTCACTTCCAACAGTGTTTGATCTTGGCTGTGTCATTTTGTCATTAATTTCCTGCTGCCCAAAATTTAAAAATCTTTCCTTTGACAGACTTCCCAGGCTCTCGTCTGGCTTTCATCTCCTTTTGGTCCACTTTAATTTTGGATAATATGGGGTGCCTGTTCTCTAGATGCACTGATCTGTTCCAATTTTAAATTTCATTTCTAAGAAATTGCCTGCCAAGATCCACTTTCTGGTTATTTATATCCAACACCAAATATCTGGACAAAAAGGGAAAATTCATCAATCACCTTGACATTCTATCTTCCCAATGCAGGATGCTTGGTGGTTCTCAAACCACTTTCTTGAGGATCTTCCGTTTTTTCACTTTCCATCTGGATATTTTGATGTTGTGTAGATTGAACACACTGTGAGATGCCAGATGGAAAACACCCACCAAAGCAGCGATTACTCGGTTATAATGAAAGCAGCAATGAGTCAGCAGTGATGATGAGAGCACAAGGGTGTTATAAATGGACCGTGCCTCTTTGACTTCCTCCATTCCAAGGACCGCCATCACCACTTCATTTCAGTCACTTCTCCCATGATGAGACCCAGGGCCAGGTCACCGTTAGGAATGGTTATCTCCAACGTTTAAACACGAATTTCCCACCATCTGATCAAAATCCTTTTATCTGTCAGGCTCATATTCCCTGGTTCCTATCCACCCACTCTCCCATGACACTCCACTCTCTGGACCCTTTCTAGACTCCTGGTCTTCCAGGGAAACCAACCCTCTCCTTCCCTCACCTCCACTTGGTAGTGCAGACGCCATTATTTCAGTGTTCAACTTGAAGCCCCTCAGCCGCTTCAGCCCCTTCACCCTCCTGCACTTCTGGACCAATCACCCTGCAAGCATTTCACTCTTGGATTAAATTAACCACCTGCTTCTTTTCTCATACACTTGGGTTTCCAAAGAGCAATGGAGATGAGGCCAACTTATGAAAGTCCTAGCTCAACTCCCCCAGTCAGTTCTCTCTTCCCTCCATGGGCTCTTCATCATTCTCATTCTTTTTCTGACTTTGAGTACTTTATCTCTTACACCAACCCTAGAAACTCCTGCCTTCCTTTTTCAAAGGGAAAAGTTAGGCCAACGAAACACCAAAATCCAACTAGGCAAGAGAATTGCTTCACTATTCACAATGGAGAGAACTGGTCACACGGGGAATGGAAGAATTGAGAACTTAAACAGCAGACAGTAGGAAAACCAGAAAATGGCTGCAGCAAAAAGCTACTACCACCATAGATCAGAGAAGGAAAGAGAGGAAGCAGTGTTAACAGAACCCAGTGTTAGCAAAACCCTCTCTACTGGGACCTGGGGCTATGGAAGCATCACAGCCCCTTCCAGAGGTGCTCCTGGATCAGAGAGGGGGGAGAGGAGGGCATTTATCATGGCCACCATTGGCTCTGCTGCCCTTAGACATCTGTCACAGTGTCACTCTCTTCCCTACAAAGGCCAGAAAAATCAAAATCAGAGTTCTGATTTTATTTACAAATGTAGTTCACATTGCTGTGCTTAACAGTCCAAGGATGGAGAGAAGGATCATCTGCTCCCATCCCACCACTTCCTGTCATGGAAGGTGGGTCCTGCATGCCATTTATTTCAGATTTCCTCCAAATAGGACAGTGCTTGAATACTAGGCAGCTAAGTTGGATAAATACCTATGAAATCTGATTTGCTTTCATTTTTCTGTTTATTTCTTCTTCTCAGTCTCCTTCCAAGGCTTCATGAATGTTTCCCAGGATTTTCTCTTGGCCTTCTCCTGGCCTATCTACAGGATCTCCTTGGACAAATCATCTGCATCCATAATTCAACTATCCTGTGTGTGCTAATGGATGCCACATTTACATCTTCAAACCAGATCCCTGGCTCAGCTCTCAACCAGTATATTCAACTGTCGACCGTCATTTCTACCTGGATATGCAACAGGAGCCTCAAACTCAGCATGACCTCTGCAAATGAGAACTCATCCTCTTTCCTCACCAAACGTGTCCCCTCTCCTAAATTCGTTGTCACATACTGTAACCCTTGCCTTCTCTATTTCTCTCTATGTCCTGCCAATCCATGCATTCAATAATCCAACCAATATTAATTGGGTGACTGTATTCCAAGAATTGTGGATGGCATGGGGGATACAGTGGTGAACAAAATCAGACAAGCATGAATGAATCAAACAACTATCCATGTAAATGTAAAATTTCCTTTTGTTAAATGCTATAAGAAAGACAAGCATGAGACATATGAAAATGCACAATATAGGATTTATCTGAGACAGAATTCAGGGAAGTTTTCTCTAAGAAAGTGAGCATTGGGCTGAGATCTGACGAGTGAATAGGGTTAGGGAGGTAAAGGAGGGGGAGGTGCAGGGAACCCAGGGATTAGCATAAATAAAATTGCCTTGAACAAAGGTGAAAGGAAACATTGCAAGAGATGAGTCCTATCACACCTAGGTCCTGAATACACTAGCATCTCTGCCCTTCTCTCCATCCCCACTTCTACTGTCTTGGTTCTAGCCCTGTCATCTCTTGCCAAATTATTGCAACACCTTTATGGGACTCTTCCCTTTCAAACTATCCTTCTCTGATGCATCCTGCACACTGTGGCCAGAGGGATTCTTCTGAAATGCAAACCCAACCCTGTAGTTCTCTTTCATTTCAGAGGCTCCCCATCACCCAGCCATCAGCTGCCCCTCACCCATGCCTACCAACCCTAATTCAGGCTGAACCAAACACAACATGACCTCAGCCTCTCAGAATTTTTCAGGGAAATCCAAGTACCTAAGGATGTCATCTTTTCTGACATCACCACTGATGATCTGAAGAATTGTAGGGAAAGGTTGCAAAAACACACGGCACAGTGTACTGATTTCTGAAGTCCAGACCACCCCGAAGATGTCTTCTCTCTGCCCTCCCCACACCCAGCGCTCAATCACAGGCTCCTCTTTCTGATGCCCAATCACTTCTCCACTCTAGATTTCATGCATTGTCTTCTCTCATCCTTTATGCAGGGCAACTTGACTCTGCTCCTAACCCCTAATATCCAGAGTTTCCATCAAAACCAAAACTAGAATCAACACTTAGTGGCACAAAGATTCAGGAATGCAGGGCAAGAAAATTTTGGAAGGGAATGAGACCATTCGGCAAGCAATATGGAACAATGGAGGAGCTCAGAGGAAAGGGGGTTGAGAATGAATACACTTGCAATGAAGGTGCATATACGCTGGCTATACTCCATGTTGGCCTAGGTTTTTGCACCACTGGTTCTCGGCTTATCAGAATTATAGGCAACCGTGGCTCAGTGGCAGAATTCTTGTCTGCCATGCCAGAGACCCAGGTTCGATTCTGGCAGCCTGCCCATGCAAAGAAAGAAAAAACTTATAGGGACTCACTGTAAAATCAAAGTATTATTGTAAGCAGATATAGTCATCCATTAGGCTTTATAGCATAGAAGTTAGATGGTTAAGGCTGAGGAGTTAGCTCCAAGCAAGCTTATTTGCTTTGAACTTTGAATAAGTTACTTAACTCTTCTGTGCCTCATCTACACAATGGGGATAATAAAAGCCCCTGCCTCCAAGGGCTGTGGTGAAGGTTATATGAAATGATCTATACATAGTGCTTGGTGTGGAGCCCAGCTCACAGCCAGCACCAAATAAACTTCAGTTATTGCAAGGACCAGTGCTGTCCATAAACCTCCTTCCAAAACAGCATTTTATTTCAATAACTTTGTATTTATCTTTCATTTTGACATAGCTTCTGTGTGGGCCAAAGGATAAAAAAATAAGATATACAGAAAAATAGAGGTAGGGAAGAACTTTGGACTTAAAAAAAAGTGATGAAAAGAGATCCAATCCCAGTGTACTCTTAACTTATTGCGAACATAGTCTCCAAAATCAAATCAATATTGCCAAGAGAATGAAAGGTCATCCACTTTATTCTCTGGCCTTCACTCAGGCCCACATCTAATTCATTCCTGGCAGATAAGGATAAATTTTACTTTCAGAGGGCCTCTTAGCAGAGATTTGACTTTCTCCCTCTGTAGTCAGCTTCTTCTCTTCCAATTCTAAGACTGAAAAATGCTGGCCATTATATTCTAGGAAAGGATGTATTTATAGAACTAACACTACATGATCAGTGGGCACAGAATGGACAAATTCCCTTATCTTTTATTACAGCTCTCTCTCCTAATTATCACACATGATTTGCAATGAAAAGAAAATAATTGTCAAAATGCTACGGTTTTATTAATGTATAATCTGCCAATCCTAAAGAACACCTTAGGCAATTCCACCCAATCCTAAAGAACACCTAGGGCAATATATAAGATCCTACAAGGGTTCCAGGCACTAGAGTAACTTTCCAGAAACCTACAACCTCCAGATGGGTTCCTGGTCCAGATAAGGCCTGAAACCTAGATCAGCCTCTCCAGAACATCAGCTAATTCCACCTCCCTACCCCCTGTTAGTCCTTTCAATATGAAAAATTAAGAATTGCCATAGCCCAAACATCCCTAAAGAGAGGGATGGAAAGATCAAAGGTGATGGTGGAGTTATACAGAGAAGATAGGATTTAACAAATGAATATGAGTGCTGAATCATTAAATTGATATCTCTTTTAGTCTCCAGTATTTTAGACCAGCTAGAAGTAAAAACCTGAAATTGTGAAATTGTAACCCATGTCAAAGTCTGAAATATGTTCTACAACTAATTGTAGTGCTGTACTTTGAAATGTATAGCTTTTTTGTACAAATGTTATTTTTCACAAAAGAAAAAAGAAGGAAAAAAAGTTGATTGTGATGATAAAAAAATACATTTAAGCCCTCTAGCCTCCTATATTCTGGAGCACCTAGAAGGGAAAATATGAGAGGATCGTATGGTAGCCCATGACAAACTCTGGGATCTGTCCTGTAACTACTTATTGAAGAGTACGTTGAAAACTATTGCCTTTTTATTTCTTTGCTTTGTATATATGTTATACTATGCAATAAAAAAAGTTTAAAAAGTTAAAAAATAATAGATAAAATATTTTTAAAAGAAACTTCAGTTATCAGAAAGATTTTTTTTAAAAAAAGGCTGCATGTAACTCAAAGGAAAAAAATGACTTGACTATGAATTTGAATAATGGCTTTGATTATAGGGTTACAAGATAAGGGAAAAAACAGGCCACTCAAAGCTTTTGGCATGATCTAAAAAGTCTTTAATTTTGGTTTATGAATACAGAGGTTAATAATTTATGTGATAAAATACATCAATTATTTCTGATAAACTTTGGATGAGTTAATATTGGTCTAAAAATAACCCTGTGTCTTGTCCATGATTTTACCATATGAAAATAATGCTAGTGCATTCTAGATTGTTTAAGACTAGGATTAAATTTCTCAGAGTTGAAACTATCTAAATGTCCTGCATTGATTTTATGGGTCAAGTGAGTTAGCACTGTTCCTGTAAACTGCTTAAGAATACAAAATCGTAAAATTGTGTCTAACTAAAGGAATTGTATTGAATGTCTTTTAAAAGGAGGGAATATTGTGAATTTCTATATTGCCATAAATCATAAGAATTTAAAGTGTTGTCTTAAATTATAATTTCCAATCATTTCCTTAGTCAATTTTAAGACCTTAAGTTAACATTAATTGAGTTCATTAATAAAAAGTCCAATAAAAATGTACAACATTGATCATATAGTTTTACATAATGGCCATAGATTAACAAAATGTACAAATGCTTTGGGATGATAATATATATGTTCATATGAAATATGAGTTCATGGAAAAATATCATTGGATAATTCTTGGTTTCCTATCTTTTAGTTCCTGTTTCTAGAGTCAGCAAAAAAAAAAAAGTTACTTTATGTAAGAATTGAAACTAACATATATGATTGAGACTCTTCTAGGTATGAGAGTAACAAAAAGTAAATTATTTATAATATAATGAATACAGTATAACTGGTTATCAAGAAAATTGCTCTAGTTTATTAAGATGACAAAGTCATACATTTTATCAGTCAGGGCTCAGTCGGGAGAGAGAAGCCACCAAGTAATTTGAACCAGGAAATTTCAGTATGAAAAATTATGAAGTAGTAACAAGGGATCAACTTCTAAGAGGTAAAGAGCATGAGAAGGAACAGGTATCAGAAGCAGCCATAAACCTCTAGGGCTGAGGCAGAGGAAGGTACAAATTTGAGAGAAGCTCTTCCCTCCCACCCCTCCATCAAGGCTGAGAATCAGTTCTCACTGAAGAAAGCGCAGCCCACCAAGCTGGCAGGGAGAAGCTGCCCACTGGGGTACAAACAGAACTAGGAAGCTGCCCTTTGGGGTGCTGACAGACCTCACAGGGAAGCTGGCTGCGCAGTAGGGGAGCTCACTAGGAATCCACTGGCCAGGGGTCGCTGACCTCCCTGGACAATTGCCCTCAGGGCTGCTGCTGAAATTTGTTGGGGGGTGGAAGGGAACACTCCTGGATGCCTTGGGTGCCAGCCGAGTACCACAGGAGCAAGGAGAGAGAACAGCACCCAGAAAACTGAAAGAGGACCCCTTCTGCCTGCCAGGTACCTCCAGCACCTTCCACTGACTCAGATATACTTCCACTTCCTGCTACCTGGCAAAGGAGAAACGTTTACAGGGTTTAGCTACAGCATCTCAAAGCAGGCATGGAAGGGTGAATTTGGAGCTCAGAGGCAATATAGCTGAGAGGTTTTCTTTAATATGCTAATAAGTTATTTTTAAAGCTGCAGAAGAATATGTAAGATATAATATATCTTACAAAGAAGATATATATCCCCAAAGAAGAATATGTAACATATAATATAAAAGATGAGTTTTTAAAGTTTTAATAAAGAAACTTTTTTCAATAGGTCAGAAAAATAGGGATCTGTAAGTATACTTTCTTTGGAACTTGGCCACTTTAACTCATTATAACAAATGTTCTTAATTTGTGGAAAAGTTAAATGTTTTTAACAATTGTTAAATGTTTTAAAAATGTTAAAAAAGTTAAATGTTTTAAAAAATTGTCCCTTTTTGCTGTACCCTTCCTTCCAAAATAGTACCAGTGACCATTTCTTGCCATTAGCTAATCATGACTTACATTCATATCTGACAACTCGAGCTTTGTCATAACCAAAGTCAGGCACAAAAATTTAGAATAATAAAAACATTAAGATGTCCTTATACATAAACTATGTTTGGGGTCTGAGGAATAGCCACCAGATAACCCAAAACTTTGCACCTTCACCTTATAAGAAAAGGATAGTGGGAATATTTAGCCTTGTTTGACATTCGCCAAACTTTAGAGACCTCAACTTTAGACAAATGTGTTTCAGTGACTATGGGGTTTTTTTGAGTTAAAAGAAATGTAGTCTCATTCAAGCACAAATATTGGTACAAAAATTTTCTCTCCCATAGAGGGAAAGAATGATCTCTTTAATAAAACGCTCAGAGATAAGCAGGTATCCATATGGAAAAAAATAATACACAAAAATACTCGGTAAATCTCAATGTGATATGCAAAACTTTAAAGGTCAAGAAGATGGCATGGGAGAATTTCTTCATGATCTTGGGAAGGAACAGTGTTCTTAAATACTTCCAAAGACAGTACATAAAGGGGGAAAGCATGTAAAGGAAAAGATCAATTGAACTACATTGAAATTAAGATCTTCAGTTCATCAAAACACACCATGCAAAGACTAAAAAAGCAAGCCACAGAGTGGAAGAAGATATTTACAATGTCAAATAACTGTCAAAGCACTTGTATACAGGTTACATAAAGAAGCCCTGTGAATCAATAAGAAAAAAGGCAAAGGATTTGAACAGGGACTTCACCACAGAGGAAATCTAAATACTAAATAAATATACAGAAATGTGCTCTATCTTATTAGTAATCAGGTGAGTACAAATTAAAAACACACTGGGATATCACTATATAAGCATGAAATTTGTTAAAATATAGAAGACTGAACCTAAGAGTTGATAAGGATGTAAGACAACCAGATCTTTCTTATATTGTTGGTGAGAATGTAAACTGGACAACCGCTTTCAAAAACAGTGTAGGGTTAACTATTAAAGTTGAAAATACTTATTTCACATGACCCAGAAACTTATATACCCTGATATATATATATTGTTGTATATCCCGTGGATATGTAGAAGAATATTCTTGACAGCATAATTAGAAGTAGTTGGAAAAGGGAAACATCCCAGAAATCTTCAACATGCGATGGTTTTAAAGAATTGTGATATATTCATCCATCTTAATATTATACAAACATAATGCTCAGGAGAGGAAGCCAGACACAAAAGAATCCACACTGCATGACTTCATTTTTAGGAAGTTCAAAAACAGGCAACACCAGACATAATGATTAGAGATACATGCATGTTCTAGTTTGCTAGCTGCCAGAATGTGATATATCAGAAATGGAATGGCTTTTAAAAGGGGGAATTTATCAAGTTGCAAATTTACAGTTCTAAGGCTGTGAGAATGTCCAAATTAGAGCAAGTTTATAAAAATGTCCAAATTAAGGCATGAAACAAGAGGCTACCTTCACTCAAGAAAGGCCAATGAAGTTCAGGGTTTCTCTCTCAACTGGAAGGGCACATGGCAAACATGGTGACATCTACTAGGGCATATGGCAAACATGGTGACGTCTGCTACCTTTCTCTCCAGGCTTCTTGTTTCATGATGCTCCTGGGAAGGCATTTTCCTTCATCATCTCCAAAGGTTGCTGGCTGGTGGACTCTGTAGTTCTCGTGACTCTCTCGTGGTTCTAAAAGGGATTCTCTCAAAATGCTTCCTCTCTGAAAGAATTCCAGTAAACTAATCAAGACCTACTTGGAATGAGTGGAGTCACATCACCTTCTAATTAATACACACAGTTGGGCGAGTCACATCTCCATGGAGATAATCTAACCAAGTCTCCAACCTAAAATGCTGAATAGGGATTAAAAGAAAAGGCTGCCTCCACGTGATGGGTTACAATTAAAACATGGCTGTTCTAGGGGACATAATCCTTTCAAGCCAGAATAATGCAAATAGGCAGAAAAACCATAAAGAAAAGCAAGGAAGTGATTTCCATAAACTCAGGGGTTTAGTTTCCTGTAGGGGCATGGTGAACTTTTGAGGGAGTTGAACATTTGTCCCTTGGCTTGGGGAAGTCCTCCACTAATGTTTTGATAGATCAATTAGCTGTTACATCTCTGCTTATATACTTTTTTGAATGTACATTAGTGTGTTTCACTATACAAATGGACTTTAAAGAGCCTTTAAAAACATCTAACTTGTGTAAGCTCACCTCTCTGAACTTCAGTTTTTCCATCATCTTGAAAATAATATAATACCATCTGTGGTATTATTAAAAGAGCTAAGTGTCTGAATATTGTAAAACCTCAAGACAAAATTGCTTTCCGCTCTCCCTAAATCCAAAAGCTAGCTCTTCCCACGTCGGAAAGATGGGGGCAGATTCCTTGGAGGCTCAAGGATCAAGAGATTGTCTCAGCACGATTTTTCCCATTTTCCTTGACCCTGGAGACTTTCACTTGGCTGGTTGCTAAGAGGTTTCCTTGGGCATAACCATGGGAAATGAAGATGAGGTCTCTCTCTCTCTCTCTCTCTCTCTCTCTCTCTCTCTCTCTCTCTCTCTCTCTCTCTCTCTGCAGGCCTCGGTGTTCTCATTGGAATTTGCAAAGCCCCTTTGACATGGGGACATATATCTATGTCTGCCCTTGCTTCCCTTAGGTGTGGGGAGAAGGGTAGTGGCATATTGACAAAGTGTAGGAGGAGAAAGTGAGCAAAACAAATGCCTGAATCCTACCTTCTTGAAACAAATGAAGGAATGTTTCCAGTAGAAAAAACAATAGACCCTGTTAGGTGAAAGAGACAGGTCCAGGGAGCCCCCAAAGCTGTTTCACCACCATGTTATGGAAAAAGAAACAAGCCAAGAAGGAGAAGCCTGCAGGCACAAATCTTAACTTGCCCTGCAGTTAAGGTTCTGTGGCCCCTTGGGGGTTCTTCTTATTCACTCTGCTTCCCCCAAAAGCCTCTCCCAGGGGAGACAAAAATAGAAGCACTGCACCAAGTCCCCATAGGGCAGTAACAGTAAATGGGGCAAGCCTACAGGGAACTTTGAATGAATTTCAGCTACATTATGGGTTCTGGACTTCGATGGACCAGGTAGAAACTAAATGCCATGCTTAACATTGTTAAGCACAGGAAGAGACATCCCAGCTTCCAAATACACCGGGCTAATTTGCAAATTCCTATAGGCATTCATTTATTAAAAATTAATATAATTAGGATAGTGCCTTCCAAAAAGATCTGAAGCTGCTAACTATAATCCAGATAAAGTATATCTGTTAAAAACAATTTAAAAAACAGAATTTCAAGAGAAGATAATCTATGTTATCAGATAACTGATATAAATTGTTTACTGTAGCTGAGAACAGGATTTCCCACTAGGACTTCTGCAGCTCAGTGTGGTAAAAACATCTTCTTGTTCAGTTTCTCCCCAGGGCAGTGAGGAGAGGACGGGGCTTGCAGGAGGGGCTTGCTGCTAGTTCTTTAACAACTCTGGGCCTGTTTGCTTCTCTGTAAAATGGTACCATCATAAGATGGTACTAAGGTCATTTTCAGTTTCTAAATGTTGTGATTCACCCTCTATTCACTGATTGTTTTTTTTTTTTTTTTGATGTCCCAGTTCATTTGGAGGAGCAATTTTTTTCTTAGTATTGATTTGTAAGGGGATTTGTCAAAAAAAATCTTTATATAAGGCATATTGCACAAAACTGACAGTTTTGCAAAGGGTACAGAAATGTATGTTTAGTAAACTTTTCTTGTACCTTCTCTCCCTTCTTTAAAAGTTGAGAACAAAAAATTAAGGTTAAACTCGGTATTTCCCTAAAGTTTGTTCTGCTAGTCCTGAAGACGCACCTTGAAAATGAAAAAAGTTTGCTAGCATCCAAAAAAGAGGAAAATTCACAATACACATTAGCGAATCAAGGCTTAGCCAAGATACATAGTAAAGACTTTTTTTAACCCTGGGCTTCTCAAAACTTTACATCTGCATTAAACCAATTAGTATCAATTCTAACTAGTATTCTGAAGGCTTTACTGTAGAAAATGCTAGAGATCCATTTCTCTTTTCTCCTCTCTAGCAAAATATCCAAGAACTCTTATTATAAATGTTACGTCCACAACTTCAACTCTCAGTCTCCTCTCCACCACTCCTATGGGGGTTTTTGCCTTCTCCACTCCAGGAAACAGCTCTTTTGAATATCAACCACAGCCCTCATGTTTTCTATCCCATGGACTCCTTTCTGGCTCCATCTTCAGCAGATGGCTGCTCCTGCCTTCTGGAAACACTTCTCTTGGCACTTGTTTTGCTGCACTTTCCAGCTTTCCTCTTCCATCACCACCTTCTCTCCTAGCCTTCTTTTCTGACTCTGTCTCTCCTCCTAGACTTCTAAAGGGGGACGTTCCTCTGGGCATTGGCTCTTCTCATCTCTGTCCTCTGTACACCCTCTCTTAAGGTCACCTTCTCCTCCCCAAGGTGTTAAATGCCATCTTTGTGCTGATGACTTCACATTTCTGTATCCAGCTCATCCCTCTTTGTCTCTTGCTCCCCCTTTCTCAGTATGGCCCTAGAATATAATGCACTTTACTCTTTCCTAGCTCCAAGACTCTACACTTGCTTGCTGTTTCTGGAACAAGCTTCCTGTTCTAGTTTGCTAGCTGCCAGATGCAAGACACCAGAAATGGAATGGCCTTTTAAAAAGGGGAATTTAATAAGTTACAAGTTTACCATTTTAAGGCCATGAAAATGTCCCGGTTAAAGCCAGTCTATAGAAATGTCCAATCTAAGGCATCCAGCGAAAGATACCTTGATTCAAGAAGGCCGATGAAGTTCAGGATTTCTTTCTCAACTGGAAGGGCACGTAACAAACATGACACCAACTGCTAGCTTCCTCTCCAGGCCTCTTGCTTCATGAAGCTCCCCCCAGGGGCGTTCTCCTTCATCTGCAAAACTCGCTGGCTGGTGGACTCTGTTTGTCTCGGCCTCGTGGCTCTGCTTGGCTCTGCTGTGGCTTTCTCATCATTCTCAAAAGGCATTCTCTCCAAAAAAGTCTCCTCTTTTATAAGATCCCAGTAAACTAATCAAGACCCACATAGAATGGGTGGAGACACGTCTCCACCTAATCAAGTTTAATACCCACAATTGATTGAGTCACATCTCCGTGGGGATAAGTTAATCAAGTTTGGAAATGCAGTCCCTGACCACCTACCTAACATGTGCACTCTGCCAATCGTTTTCAGTCACATGTCCCACTTACTTTCTTTTTATCACTTATCACAAGCTATTGATGTTTCACTTATTCATTACTTTGTGCGTTGCTTGTCTCCTCCATTAGAATGCAGGCACCAAGCCTGCAGAAACAAGTCTGCTTGTATTTATATCATGGAAATTGGCAAATAACAAATGCCTGGGCACTATGTTGAACACATAGCAGGTGCCTGCTATATTTTTGTTGGATTGATGAATATGGTTCTACTGGTTCTTAAGTCCACCCCTCAACACACAACCACATACACTCTCTGAAAGACCTGGAGAGAAAAGACAATGGACAGAATTCTGAGATGTCTTTCCAAAGGGCCAGAGCCTCAACAGAAGTTTGGAGAAGGGCTGGCTTGGGGTCGATTAAAAACTTACTTGTCTGAATAGCTCCCCAAATGCCAACTCTGGCACATTATATTTTCCAAACTATCCACAAAAATATCTCCCATCCCACACACCTTTCTTAAAATGTAACTTTGATACTCCTCATATTGAAATGGCCTGTGTTCCTTCGCCTTGGATTGGAGTGGGCTTGCAACTTTGACAGAAATGACACTACCTGCCTTACAAGGTCCCTTGAAACAAGCAAACAAGATACAAGACTAGGTCACAAAAGGTAACACATCTTTCACCTGATTCTCCTGGGATTCTTGCTCTCAGAACCTGGCTACCATTCCAGGAGAAGGTGGTCACATTGCAAAGCCTATTACAGATATTCCAGCCAATAGCCCCAGTCAGGTCCCAGATGAAAGGATCAACCACCAGACATGTAAGTGAGCAAAACTTCCAGAAGATTCCAACCCCAGCTCTCAAGGAAACCCCAACCTTTGAATCTTCCTGGCTTCAGGCTCTGGACGTCGTGTGGCAGAGTAAAGCCACCCCATTTCTGCCTTGTTCAAATTCCTGACTCACAAAAGAGGTGAGCATAATACAATAGTTTTTTGAGACCACTCTTTGTCGCGATTTATAAAACGATGTCTAACCTCTCAATATCAGTTAGACAGGTCAGCAGCACGGGCACAATTGTGAAAACTGCAAACAACACCTCTATTTGGAGCAATCCATGATTCTTTCCTTTCCATGTAAAGGTAACAAGCAGAGGTGAGCTAAGGCCAGCTCAGACTTACTTGTAAGACAGTTGTATATGTGTCTTCCAAACCAGCCATGGTAGGAGAATTTATACCCCAGACACTGGCAAACACTGCATATCAGGGCACTTTTTTTTTCTTCAGGGTGTGTTTACTACCTTAAACTGTGTGGTTTCACTGATTTTTCTTTCTTTTTTTTAAAATTGTGTTAGCAAACATGTATATTACCTAAAAGTTGCCATTTTAACTATATTTAAGGGTACATTCCAGTGGTATTGATCACATTCACAGTGTTGTGTTACCGTCACTGTTATCTGTTACCAAAACTTTTTCCATCATCCCAAACAGAAACTCTATACCTGTTAAGCAATAACTCCCCATCCCCACCCATCTGGTCCCTGGTAACCTGTGATCTACCCTTTGTCTCGGTAAGTTGCTCATTCTAGATAGCTCATGTAAGTGAAATCACAAAATATTTGTCTTTTTGAGTCTGGCTTACTTCACTGAACATGATACTTTCAAGTTTCATCCATGTGACGGCACATCTCAGAACCACCTTCCTTTATATCGGCTTCACATCTTGATAATAATATTTCTGCCTTTGGTAAAAAAAAATTATAATAAAGTTTAGCTTTCTTGGCAGTTTTCCTCCAAGCCTGCCTTAAGTAGGCTGTTCCCTTGCTCTGATACTCTCTGCAAGGACTCCCACCTGGGCACCCCTGTGCTGCCCTCGATACTCGGGTAAAGGCAGTGGAGCTGCAAGCCCAGACGTGATGGGAGGGGGTGAATGACCCCTGGCGCCCCAGGAGAAATGGGTTTTCCTCTTGTCGGATCTCAGAAAAAGAACCTCACATATAAAAAGGGATTTTTTAGCCAGGGCGTCCCTCAGCTTCTATTGCAGAACCAGATGTGGCAGCAAGATGAATGATCACCAGGCAGGTCCTGGCATGCCGGTGCCACACCCACCAGAAAAAAACTTGATGACCCTCGTCAGTATCTGCAGCTGCACATCAAAGAGGAGCAGTGTGTCCCCATCCAACTGGCACCCTCCCCTCCGGCGCAGTTTTTCCTTTAAAAATGCAGCTCTCAGTAAGAGAGCCAGAGGCATTTTCTTTCCTTTTGCTAGCAGGTTTTGCTGGCTCCCACATGCCTTCTCCCACCTGCTTTCTCCCTGCTTGCTTCCCTCAATAAATCTGTTAAGCTTTGACTCGCTGTCCTTAACAACTCTGTACCTAACAGCTCATTCCATTGAATGTGAGTCCCTGAAAAGCTCTCCTGCTGGCCGCAGTGGGGACTCTGAATGCTTCACAGCGTGCGTCAGCATCTTGCCATCTCAAAGATGGCCACACAGGCACTCTTCATGTGTGAGAGAGAGGCATGTACAAAAGGGGACGCCAGGCCCATTAACTGAGCCTTTAATAAAAGCTGGTGGAGTTGAATTACTAAGTTAACTCTCCCAGTGCCTAAGTGGTACTTTCTGGAGGCACTTAAATTATAACTCTAGTGTGCTATTTGCATAGATATTAAATCTATGCAAATCAAGCAGCAAGTAATGAAGGATTAAGCTCTGAATTAGCCTAACTCAGTGGAAATGCTAGAATTAGGACCTAGTTTTGCCTTTATTCAAACTAGAGTTTGATGAATAAGCACTTTAAACTCTTGGGTTACACTCTCACATAGGCTCAAATCAACAGTTCCATCTTTTTTTTTTTTTTTTTTTGTATGCTCTATGGCAGGGTCACATTTCATTATTTTTCCATGTGAGTATCCTGTTATTGCAGCACCATTGGTTCAATTTTTGTTTGTTTGTTTGTTTGTTTTGCTTGTTTGTTTGTATGGGGGGAAGTGCATGGATCAGGAATCGAACCTGGATCTCCTGCATGGCAGGGGAGAATTCTACCACTGAACTACACTTACATGCCCCTAGCAGTTCCTCTTTTAACAAGGCATTGTTTGGATCCATCAATAGGTTACTGGTTAAAATGGGCAACTCATACAATGAAATACAGTTTGTAAAAAAACAAGAGGTAGATCTGCATGTTTTCATATGGGAATATCTAAAATATGCCATATGAAAAAATAATCAAGGTAGAGCACAGCCTGTATCTAACCTGTGCCAATTTGGGTAAGAAGACTATATTCACATATGTGAAATCAGACATGGAAAACGTCTAGTAGGAAACACAAGAAACTTCTGGAGGGAGTTAGCCCAGGTAAGTGGGACCAAAAGTTTGAGGAGGGAGAGAGCTTCACTTTTCATTTTATATGCTTTGGTAAATTTGTGAAATTTTTTACCATGTGCACATATTTTTAACCTTAAGAAATCACATTAGGAAGTGAAGGCCTATACTTTATGTAAAGGCCTAGAGAGGTTTTATCTCTCCAATTCTCTTGTGCCTGCAGAGTCCTTTTAGTTTCTATCTTCTGCCCCTTGCGTGTGCTCTTGGAGATTCACTTCTACTCCAAGCAGCTTGTGTAGGGGTTTTTCCCAAAAATAGCAAGTCTGTTTAGCTTATCACTTTATCCCCAACCCAGTACCTAGAACAGTATCTGGCATGCAGTGGGAAGAGTGATTCTAAACAAATAAATAAAATATATAGGGTGTCAGGTGGTGGCTAGGGCTCTGAAAAATGAAGCAAGATGAGGGGAGGGATGAAGTGCAATTTTTTAAAAGATAGTCAAGGGAAGCTTTATTGATAAACTGACATTTGAGTAAAGACCTAAAGGAAATAGGAAAGCAAAGCCTGAGGTTCTTGGGAAGAAGATAGTTTCAGGTAGAGGAGGGGAAAGTACAAAGGTTCTGAGAAAGAAGCAGTTAATCTGCTGAATCCTTTGAAGCTTTGTACTTTAATTATACCCAGATTGTTTCTGGACTTCGCAAAAGAACATTAATACAATAGGTATGATCTATTTCAGCAGCTCTTTAATTCACCGGTTTAAGACACCAAGAAAACAATATTATTATCTCAAGCAAATGAGGATCAGTGTTCTAAGGGAACCACAGTAAGCCGAGGTTACTCTCCCATGAAAGCCAGGGTCCTTCCCCTGAGAACCAAAGTTGTTTACTAATCAGCTGCAGATGTACAAGCGATTTAGGCTAGGACAGTTTCCCCACAAGGACAGCCAGTTCCCACCAGCTAATGGAGCAATCTCTCAGCCATGCTCCTGGATTCAGATACACATTACCTAATTCTCAAGTCTGATTTTGAGTCTCGACTCAACAAACTCCTGTATTGTCTGACCCTCAGGGCATCATCCTGGTGGCCCCTCATCTGGCTTTTCAGTCAAGGCTTTCTGGTTCTCAGTAACGTCTTTGTCAATCTCACCCCTCGTAAATTCTGCACAATATTTCCCACTGTTGATATCCAACCACCTTCCCCAGACTCTCATCCCTGTTGGCTTCCACGGCATGGTTTCCTGCTCATCCGTGGTTGCTTTTTCCTGGTCTCCTCTTTCCTTGGCTCCTCCTTGATGATGATGTTCCCAGGATCTGCCTTCATCCCTTTCTCCCTCCTCTGGCAGGAGAGCATCAGTCTTCTTGGACGGACTCACATACATTCTCTAACAGTCTCCATGTATTAACCCATAGGGAGAAGTACAGCGGTTCCCCCACCCCCCACCATCAATGTCATTGTAACTTATGAGTGATGCCACCTTCTGAGTGTTATACAGAACAGCCAATAACGGTGGGTGGTTTTAACCATAAAGAAAAGAAAACAAAGAGATGGCATATAAATAAATACAACACTGATGCCATTGTTGTTTTCCCAAGCCCAGTCCAAACGAGCTTGGAAGTAACTTCATCAGACAGAGGCACAATTGGAGTGGGTTTTTTTAACTAAGAAAGCTGAAAGCTGAACAAGGTATCTTGACCTTCCTGAAGGCTAGAACGCTATGGTCAGTGGACAGCCTAAGAAAAGGGCAACAGGACGTAGGACCTACCCGTTCAAAGCACAGACCTGAGGAAATGGAGCCCGTGTGGACTGGTTGGGGGAGGCAGGTT
Organism: Myrmecophaga tridactyla; assembly: GCA_004026745.1. Taxonomy (NCBI): domain Eukaryota; kingdom Metazoa; phylum Chordata; class Mammalia; order Pilosa; family Myrmecophagidae; genus Myrmecophaga; species Myrmecophaga tridactyla. The sequence goes on along the minus strand of PVIY010012735.1, from coordinate 10,007 downwards.
CATAGTCCGTTCTCTCGGCCCTGCCTCCCGGTTTGCTTGAAATAAGACAAGGGGACATAAGAGAACAATCCCATGGTTTGGTGTGTGGGTGGGTAAGAATGAAAAGACAGAAAAGGTGACAGGGTCCCAGCTCCTCCCTCAAACCCTTCCCCTACCCTGGTTCCCGGGTATAACCCCTCTATGGGTACGGCCATAAATCTTCCCAACAGATGGTGGCTGACAGCAGACATGATGTGAGTAGCTCCTCTGGGACCATAGCTCCTCTACTCGGGGCACTCTTTCTCCCCTCCAGGAAAGGCAAATGGAGTAAGTTGGGATCTAGAAATGCTGAACGAAACCACCTGAATTCAAATTCCCGGCTCAGCCACGTACTGATTATGTGCCATGCAACGAGTTACCTGTCTGCCTCGCTCTACCTCTATTTTCTGTCTGCAAACTGGAAGTAAATATAGCATCCAACTCGCAGGGCTTGGGGGATATGAGTTAATATATTTAGAAATGGTGCCTGGGCCATTATTATCCCCCTAGTGGGGAGGTGGGGCAGGAGAAAGATCACAAATCACAGCAGTTCTGAGCCCCAGATCTTCTCTGTGCTTCTCCCATCTTTCTGTTCATCATTGTATGGCTTGCTCCTCGTTGATCCTTTTCTCCCCAAGGCTATTATATTAGAAGCAAGGCGTTTATCTCACTTTGGTTATTTTTTCTTTCTAAGATGCAAGCAGAAGAGTGGCATCAAATGCCTATTCACTAAACTGCTTTATCCTCCTCGGGGTAAAAAGTTTAATAAAGTAGAACATTCTTCCAGCTGGTTGCCATTGACAGTACAAAGTTACCTTTGTATTAAGATATATTTTGAGCTAAATATTCCTGATGAAATATTGAACCTTTCCATAGCCTTATGTTTACCTTTTGTCTGTTTTGTTGTTTTGGTTTTTATTAATTTTTTTTAGCTTTGTTCTGTTTATACAAGGGGCAAAAAGTGTTTGTAGAAAAAAGTCTCATAAACAAGCTGAAAACTGTTTCACCATTTTAATCCCACCTTCAAGTTTAGCTAAGCACAACTGTAAATTAAGACACAGCCTCCACCGTGTTTAGAGCTATGTACGTGAACATTCTGGGTCAACGATTCAGTAAGAATCATCCGTCTCACGTCCTCAACTTGTACTCTATACTCACCAAGGGTACTCATTATCTCTTACCATAAATTAATAAATTGACATATTGAATCTCCAACAATCTCTTGTAAGTTAGTTGTATACAAAATGGCTCCTAAAAGACTGCTTGCCATGGAGGGGGGACCCTGAATGAAATGAAGTTCCCCCTTCTCTAAAACTTCCAGAACGTGTACCCATACTCAGGGGTGATTGCCATTTTGTGAGGTTCTGATTGAGGGCTCTCCCAGCTTATCTTTGTAACATCTCAATTTGCTTCTCCATTACTGCAGCAAAAACCATATTTAAACTCCTAAAATGGCCTCTACATGCAACTACCCAGGAGACCCTACCTAGATGGCTCACGGGCATGTCACAAGCTTAGTGTTTCCAAGATATAATTCACAGTCTTGCCCTACAAGCCCCTCCTAGCTGCTATTCCAGGAGGTGCTGGGAGAGCACTAGAGGGCTTGAAGTCAAGTGCTAACACGACCTGATTTGCATCTTTGCAAGAGCTCTCTCCCAGGAACAGAGAATAGATAGTTAGAGGGAAGGGACTGGTGCAGAATGCCAGCTGGGAGGTTACTGCAGTCATCCAGGTCAGGGGTGGCCTGGACTAAAGGGGAGCCATTGGAGAGACTAAAGGAGAGCAGGGGACAGAGATGTTTGTGAGGTGGGTTTGTGATGATTGGCTGTGAAAGGCGGGAGACAGGGAGGTATCCAAGATGATTTCTTGATTTCTAACAAATCGTGAGATCATTCACTGAGAAAGGAAACACAACAGAGAAGCAGCAGGTTTGGGGAGGACAAGCATAATTTCTATTTTGGACATGTTGAAGTTGGCACATCTCTGAAACATCCAAGTGAAAGTGCTGCGTAGGGAAGTAGATTTATGGTTGGAGCTCAGCTGGGAGAAATGGGTCAAAGATGAAAATTTAGGTCACCAGCAAACTGATAGGAAGAAAGGCATTGCTGCCTTGTGGGGAGCTGCCCAGAGGTCAACTTGAAGTTTCTACAGTCTTTCTCTTGGGAAAAAAAAATTTATGACAGAATCTATCATAGATTTTTTTTTTAATTAAAAAAAATCTTTGGGTAGTCATAGTTTTATTAAAATACAATGTAAATCTCAGTTGCATTTAATAAAGCAACTTTTCAAAAATGATTTATGTAACACCAAAATTAAAAATGGAAAAAAATTACCCACATAATTGTTCATCCAGAAATTTTGTCATTGCAATGCTAGACACTTGGATGTTTCCAAATATCTGAATGTTTGGTGTCACATTAGCCAAACAGGCAGATGTTTGGCAGGTTTCCCCCCCATGAATCATACTGATATTTAGCACCATGTTAAAAACAACTTAAAACATTCCACAGCTCACTGATCCACGTTTCCACCTTTTAAAACTCAAAGACAGTGGTTTTACCTTGCTGTTTCTGGTTTATGTTCTGTTGGTTTCTTAAATGACTTAGAACGCCATTTGTCAGTGTTTCCTGACTCCCAGACAAAATGTCACTTTATGTTGCTTCCTAACTGAATACCAAATGCAGATATATTTTGAGTCAGTAGCTCAAGTCCTCAGAGAACCCCATATCAGTTTTCGCCTGTTTCCAAGGTGACAGAGCTGTACAGCGAGTTACTATTCCAAAGCATACAGCCAGATTCCCATCATTAGCATATATTCCCCCTTTTAATTCCATTTCAGTCCTAGGAGAAAACTCAGGGGTTATATGGAATTGCACATTTAGGTTGGCCCTTCTGTCAAACATTAATAGGATTGTGGAATCACAATGCAGAGAGGGACCTAGGCACCTCATGGAATCCATCCACTCTCCTTCAGTGGGAGAACATTTAACCTACCCCTCCAAGGACCTGGGAAATGCTCAGATTTAAGAGCCATCTCCTCTCCCATGAAAAAGAGAAGGTTCTACAGCTTCCAATCAACAATTCCCAGGGTTCTGCACCTCTACGCTGCAAGCACTTTGGGGTTATAACCCCCAGGTCTGGAGGTTGCTAGTCAAAGATACAGTGGGAAGAAAATGACCTAATTCACCTAGAGATGATTCAGCTGAAATATTCTGAATTCTGGAAGGTATTATGGAAAAAATGGAAGCATCAGGGCATAGCCAGTTCACAATATAATGTTTTCCAAATTAGATTACTCACCCCTAATGTCTACTTGGGTCAGTTCTCAAGGAGCTGTGGGAATAAGCCACTGTCACCCAGTGTGCCCTTTGCAAATGCCGTTCCAGGAAGGAAATCTCCCGGTGGGATGAAACTTAATTGTTTGAACTGTCTCTGTTCAGTTACATACCTTGCCTAGCAAATGATGAACACTTTCATAAAATTATGTCTTAAAAAAATAGAGAGAGAAAATCCTTGGGAATTTTTCTAGTTTCCTCAAAGGGATTAGTAATGTTGTCAGAAAGTTCACCGCACATGTCTTCAGTCAATCTTGGGTGGGCATTTGCAGAACACCTACTGTGTGTTGGTGTGATATTGAGCACTAGTAAGCACATAAGTGTTTGTTGGTCTAAAACTCACCACGTGTCAGGAAGTGTGTTAGACGTTGAAGGTACATTGGTAAGCAGAATAGTCTGCTCTTTATAGAACTTACCATTTAATGGTGGAAAGAGGGAATGATCAAAGCATCACAAAAACAAATATAAAAGAAAAATCCTCTGGATGCATAAAATAGGGGAATCTATCTATGAGGGAGGAAATCATGACTGAGAGGCCATCTAAGACCAAGTAGGAGCTGGGAGTAACACAGTGAAGATGGGTTGGGAAGAGTATTCCAGGGAGAGCAACTGGCTCATGGAAAGGCTCTGTGCCTGGAGAGGAAGTACAGCCTATCCATGTGAGGAACCAAAGGTTGGAGTATGGAGAATGCAGAGAACGGGGTACAGTGAAGACACAAAGCTAGGGATGCATCACAGTTCTGGTCTTCATCCTAAGAGCAAAGGGGAGCTGCTGCAGTCCTTTAGGCTGCAGAGAATATGCCATGCTCAGATTAGTCTTTCAGAAAGCACACTGGATGGAAAGGGACAGGAATGGATGTGGGGAGCTATTGAAAAGTGAAGTCAGGAGAAGAGGGACAACTGGACTAGAAGGAGGGCAGGAAAGTTAGAGAAAAAGGAAACATTCAAATCACATCTAGCAGCAGAAATGAGAAGACATGGTGAGGCAGTGATAAATGGCTGGGGGTAAAGGCGTTTTCAAGGATGAGACTTAGACTTCTGGCTCACACTGGAATAGGTGGGGTACCACTCACTAAGATAAGGAACAGGGAAGAGAATCATGGCAGAGGTTGGGAGAAGTGGTGGGGCCATGGCAAGTATCATGAGTTCAGTTCTATATAACTTGAACTTGAAATCCCTTTGAGACACCCAAGGGGAGATGTCAAGGAAGAAGGAAGACAGTCAGGTCTGGGCAGAGAGGCAATGTCTGGGCTGAGGATACAGTCAGGAGTCACAATAAGTGCATTTACATTGAAATCACTGGCCAAGGGAGAGAGTGCAAAGAAGGAAGAGTAGTGGTCCAGCAACAAACTTTGAGGACTCCCAACCATAGAGACTGAAGAAAAGAATTAGGCTGCACAAGCTGCTTTGGAGACAAAGCAGTCACAAACAGAAGGATGGGAAGAAAACCAAGAGGGTGTCATACCATGGCAGCCAAGGGAAGAGACTATTCCAAGAAGCAGGGAGGAGCCAGCGGTGTCTAAGGAGACCAAAACCTATCTGGAATGGAGAGGAAATAGAGATCACAAATATGGACAATTTTTTTTAATTGCTTTGTGAAGGCATGGTAGTTGATGGAAGAGGATGGAAAGTTAAATAAGTTACTTTTCTTTTTCAACATGAGAGATATGAGCAGGATTAAATGCTGCTGAGAGGGACTCCACGGGAGGTTGAAGACTCAACTGAGAAAAGCCACAAGCAATAGGTTGCTGTTTCTGAGAAGGCTGGAGGTGACAGGAGCCAAAGTTTAGAAAGAGAGATTTCACTTGGGAAGTAGAGTCGACACGGGCAATGAAAAGGTCACGTTCTCAGTGCTATATTTCAAACACTTGCCCCCCATTGTGTAGCAAGCAGTATTGTTGCCAGCTTCAGGGAGCCCCAAAGGAAGTATCAGTATCCAGTTGCCTTCGTGGCCACCTGAGAAAGACCATTCCCCAAGCGTCAGTGCACCGCTCACTGGTGGATCTTCTAGAGAGGACCTCGTGCCTGGAGGCTTTGCTGAGCATCCACAGCCAGCACACCCCAGGGGCCAACCACTTCCTTCAGTGATCCACAGTGCTTGCAAACACACAACACGGAAAGGGGCTCTGGACACCTGGGCGTGGCCCTGGACAAAAGCAAACAAACAAAGTGAGCACAGCAACAGGTGTTAGGATAAAAGTAGCTGCAGGGAAGTGTTGAGGTAAGGCAGATGCCCTCAGCCTGACTTCGGGCTTATGAAGTATTGTCACATTTTTTTCTAATATTGATCTCATTTACTTTTTAACTCATGAATGTAGCTGACAGCATTGAGGGTAGGATCGTGTCTTTCTTATCTGCGTGTCCTCAGTGCCTAGCACTGTCCCCGACACAGAATAGGTGACAGATGAGGAGCACAGAGCCCATCAGAGGGAATAATAGAGCTTAGAGAGAGAGATGAGACTGGAAAGATAGCCAAGGGGGAAGATAAGCACTGGATTGGGGTATTTGCCCATCTCCTGTGAGTGGTACGATCACATTTGTGTCCTGGGGTGACAGCTCCAGAAGCAGCAGATGTGTCCAGAGCCCTCTTAGGATGGTTACGCTCTGAGGGACATAAACAGTGGTCTTTATGAGGCTGAGGACAGGTAGGGAGACAGAGCGATTGGAGCTGGTGGTCGTATATTTGTACCTTGGAGTTTCAAATAGCATGGTTGGAACAGTTGCCAAATGAAGATGAGAATCGGGAAGGTTGACAAGATGACTGTGCACTGAATGCAAGGGTCCTCAATGAACCAGGGAGGGGTAAGGGCAGCGGCGGGGTGGGGTGGGGGCACTGCAATATCAACACACCAGCAGCTCTGAGGACCTGTGGGCAGGGGCATGGCTGCACAGCCTGACCTCCAAAGGAGAAAGGGTTCTGCCAGTTCTCTCTTGTGCATTTGGGGAGTAACAGTCACTTTTTAAGGCTCAACTTCCATTGTGCTATATGAAGCTTTCCTTTCACTTCTTCCTATTTCCCCCACCAGTCCACCTCTCCTTAGGACATACTGTTTCCTCTCTTCCCCTCTGTGATGGTTTGAAGTTGTAAGGACCCCGGAAAAGATCACGCTCTTAAAACTAATCCATGCCTGTGGGTGTGGACCTATTGTAGGTGACACCTTTTGATTGTGGCGTCTCAGTTGAGGCCTGCCCCAGGCAGGTCTGAATCTTCATGCCGGAGTCTTCTATGAGAGACAGAAGACGAGAAAGGGCCCAGAGAAGATCAGAAAGAAAAGACATAGATGCTCAGAGAGAAAAGCCACAGAATCTGAGAAGGGACACACAGAAAATAGAGAGAAACCACAGAAACAGGAAGCCACTGAAGCCAGAAGCTAGAAGTAATGAAACCCAGGAGAGAAGGGAGAGACGAGCAGATATTACCACGTGCCCGGCTGTATAACAGAGGAGCTCACGATTGCCGGTAGCAGGCCTTCCAGGAACAGGTAGCGTCTCGTTGATGCCTTGATCTGGATGCTTTCATGGCCTCAGAACTGCAAACTTGTAAGTTAATGAGTCCCCATTGTTAAAAGCCCTACCCATTTCTGGTATGTTGCATTTCATCAGCTTTAGCAAACCAAAATACCCTCTAATCATATCCTGAACATGTTTCTGAATAGAATCACACTCACCTCTATGGTAACGTTGATTGTATTATACTGAGTTTGGAGTTCTCTTGCTTGGATTTCCCACTCATGACTGTCAGGGCTTGGGGGCTAGGGGTCCCCACATCAGAATAATTTTGAGGCATGACTGAATGAGTGAACAACCTTCCCCTGGAGAGGGCCAAAGAGCATTTGCACAGTCAGATGCAGAACCTGAGGGAGCTCTTGGAAGGAGAGGACCACAGAGCAAAATTATCACGCCCAGCACCCCACATGTCCGACCCCATCTCAGAACTCTCTAGGTGATAACTTCTCAGTCCTTGCAAGGAAGGACCTTATCATGCCCATGATATTAGTGGGGAAACTGAATCTCAGACAAAGTAAGTTACTTGCCTCAGATAGCAGAGCTAGTACGTAATAGAGGGAGAATGTGAACTCTGACATCTGTCAAAAGTCCAAACTCACAGACTCACCCATTATACTCACCTGCCAACTACCTGAGACTTCTTCAAAGGCAGGTTGAACCGTGGAAGATGGGTCACTGGAGTAGAGTGTGAGGATGGGTTGAGGACAGAGGGCCAGAACTTTCCATGTCCAGAACATCAGGATAAGCCTAACCAGATGTCTCGGCCATAATTCCCAGAGGCCACTTCTATCCCAGAATAGCCTAGAGGGCAGTATCACCATGGGTTCACTTGCAGTCTCAAACTTCCACTGCTCTTCTCCAAAGGTCCTTCGCCATCCTGTCTCGCCTGACTCGCACCAGCCTGACAGGTGGATAAAAGGACTCATGATCAGATATCTGGCCTTGGGCTCCAGACATTAAGCCTGTTCCCTAAAGGCTGAGAATCCTTCGGAAGGACCCATGGCACAGGACCCCATCTCTGCTCCACTTTATCAAAGTGCAGTCCTTGATATTTTAATGAGATTATTTCCCAACTCTACAGTTTAGTTTATCCCTTTGCCATCTGGTCCCCTTATGTTTGCATGTAGGGCTAGTGGCTTTCTTTGTCTAAGTACATTTGTCAATAATTTTTTCGTTTTACTTGTCGTGATCATAATATTTATTTTTCACGTCAGACAGAGTCTTCTGGAGACTTGGAAGAAAGAGATGCTTTTTTCCATGTCTCTTTTTAACCTGGAATGTTTGTTTCTGAGAAAAGTGGTTTTTGAACAAACAAACAAATAAATAAATATTAAAGAACAAAACTGACATATCTTTCAGTTGCATCTGCTACTGGATGTTCTAAACTAATATTTCACTCAAAAGATGATGTTAGATCAAGCTGGCTCTACATCAATTGATATAGAAAGTTTGGAATCATGAAATGGAAGTGGCCTAACTTCCCCCTAACTTGAAGCTCAATGCCAGACCAATCCCATGTCCAGAAGATTTTTATTTTCATCTGTTTTCTGGATCTCACCCTTGAAGTTCTTATCTTAAAGCTACTCATCTCCCTGTATTCAAAATCTTTGGCTCCCTCCCAGTTGCTTTTGGCCTTCTTGATTACTAATCTATGTCTTCCATCAGCAAAGATGATGCTCTTTATTCACTTCAGATTATTTTGGGTTTTGATGCCCCAGTCCCACTCTAATAGCCAGTGGCAGGTGCACCTGTAAGAAGGCTGGGCTTGGTGAGAAGGCCAGTCCTACCCTTTGGCCATGGAATAGAACAGGATAAACTACCCCTCCTGACTTCTAATGCTCCAATAGCCAAGCACTGTCTCGAGCCTGTTGGCCAACATCCCTAGCACCCAGCAACTGCCTGGGACAGAGCAAGTCCTCATTAAATAAGTGAATGAACAGCCTTGCTTTCTAATAAGCCCACATACACAATTATAGCAGCAGACACTGAGACTGGTGTAATAGATGAATTACAACATAGGAGCTGTTTTCACTGCCTCCATTATGTGACAACTACCACACAATGGGTTGGCTTAAACCACAAGAATTTATCATCTCATTGCACTGAATGCTAGAAATCCAATATCAAGATGTGGGCAAGGTCCTGCTTTCTCCCGGAACTGCGGGCTAGTCCACCATGATATCACACTCTCTCCTCTCCAGCTTCTTCTCACTCAGAGTGTCCATTCATCTGGACAGGATGAAGACTCTCCACTTTCAATTCACCCACACCTCAGCTTCGAATGGTTCAGTTTACAAATGGGTCCACACCCATAGGAATACAGATTAAGATTTAAGCATGTCTTTCATGGGAGGACACGGCCCATTCCCAATGATGGTGTTGATCAGTGCTTTTCAAGGAAACAATTACCCTCATGTTCCACATGCTTCCGAGTCTCTAGGGGGCTGTGGGTCTCCCGGCACCTGTGACATTCATATCAGCAGCCCCGTTTCCAGGACGGCAGAGCCCACCCAAGGTTTTTGTGAAGATTAAAAAGATTGCACATATAAAGCCCCTACTACTATGCCTCTTAGGTGATAAGAGTTTCATAAAAGTCCAGAATCCCCCTTTTCCCTCTGGAGAACCCTCTACTCTAGCGCAAGGTGGATTTGGTTCTGAACATCAGTTTTCATGCTCCTTGGCCATTCCTCGATGTCTCTCCAATGCTGTCCTCAGCCTCCGATGGGAGCATCTAAGGCAGCAGGGAGGGCACCTGAAGCAGGCTGGCACCTTCCAGGGGCAAGGAGGGAGGGCACATTACTCCCCATGATGGAAGGGACCCTCATCACTTAGCTGGAAAATGGAGCTTAGGAGCCAAGTAGAGGTTATGGGCCAGCTGCCCTGTGGTGATCACCGAAAGGTTCTTATGCTGGTGAGCCGGTGTGGAAGCACAGGTGTCAACTGGAACACGTCCACCCAAAAGCTGGAGCCAATAGACAGATGGACGGTGCTTATGGCTCAAGGTTCTCCTCCTGATAATAAATGCACCGTGGAGTTAGACAGCAATGCAGATGTTGACTGACAGGGAAGACCTGAATCCACGCAACATTTTGAGATAAGTCCCAAGTTTTTGGTCTGGTTTGACCTTTCTCTAAGGCTGAAATAATG
>PVIY010012734.1:0-61078 GCA_004026745.1 Myrmecophaga tridactyla | reverse complement strand
CCCTCCCCTGCCTCCACCCTCCCCCCACCTCACGGTTCCCGCCATCCAGCCTCCAGCTCCGCCCACTTAGCCAACTTGTAATCTGCCTACTCCCCTAGCAACTGCGTACGTCACAAAACCTCAAGCCCACCCCCTCAGTCCGTGCCAACCTGCAGCTGCCTCGCGGCGGTGCCCCTCCCAGTCCACCTCTCTCCGCCCCAAACCTATATAATCCCCTGCCCTTCCTCAATAAAGGGGACTGTTCCTGCACCTCAGACTGTCTCCGTGGTTCTTCCCCCGAGCCACACGTCCCTCCATGCTTCGTAAGCCCCCCGGTCACCGGGACCATCTCTGCATCCCGGGTGACCCCCGCAGGAGAGAGCACGAGTGACAACATATGTATACACCATAATTCACCAGTCTACTTCTCAGTCAGTGTATGCTTCAGCCACCTCCATTTATTGGGCATCATGTATAATGCCCAAAGTGCACAGTCCATCAACACTCTCAATTTTCGATAATTTCATTGTTCCCAAGAGAAAAATAAGCAATAAACACACCCTCACCAAAAAGAAAATCCAAACCTCCCCCTTAACTCTTGTCCTTCCCCCCTTTATTTACCCCCAGTATTACTGTGGCACTGGTGATATCTTCCTGTTAAACATAGCCCATAGCATGCAATAACAGTTTTCTCTCCTTGTACAAGATTCATACCTTTGCTGTAGTCCATGCAAGAACTTATTTATTCCCTTACTTTAAGTTCAACCTCATTAGCTAACCGCGGAACCATCTCTAGCTTCGGTGTAACTCTAGGTCCCCCATATTCTATATTATAAGCCTCTGATTTTACCTTTATCATGGTCATAAAAGTGGAATCATACAGTAGCTTCCTTTTGTCTCTGGCTTACCAAGAAATCTCTTTTGTTGCACAGATGTGGCATCTCTTTTCTTATGCCCAAATCTGCAAGGAAAATCATTAACCTCCCACCTACATGGGGTATGACATTCAGGGGAGAAGCTCTCCTGACAATGTGGGGCATGACTTCCAGGGATGAGTCTGGCCTGGTACTGTGGGACCGACGATGCCTTCTGGACCAAAAGGAGGAAAAGAAGTGTAAGGAAATAAGTTATCTGCGGCCAAGACAGATCAAATAGAGTCAAGAGGCTATTCTGGAGGCTACTCTTATGCAAGCTTCAGTTAGATAGTGCTAATCGCCATGGCTTTCCAAACCCCAACCAACATCACTCCATTTGACTCTTAAGATAACCTAGAGCTTGAACTGAGATTCCATAGAAGTTTCATGCACTAAGTTTGCTTTCCTGGAACCTATACTTTCCAGAGGGTTCTTATGCTAGATAAATCCTGAAATCCAGAGGGACCAGCCTCTCCAAGATTATCAGTTAATTACATCCCCCATTCTTAGTGTCAATACCCCTTCTCAACATGAAAAAGTCAGAATGGACAGTGCTTAAAAAGGCTTATAGATTGAGAGAAGAATCAGTAGAGAAGAAGGAGGTATAACAGAGAAAATAGGACTTAACAAGCGAGTATGACTGCCGAATCACTGTGTTGCTTTTTCTTCTGGCCTCCCATGTATTAGAGCAACTAGAAGGAAAAATCTGAAATTGTTGAATGGGAGCACATGACAATCTCTGGGCCCTGTTCTGTAACTACTTGTTGAAGTGTACTTTGAAAATTATTGTTTTTTCTTTCTTTTCTTTCTATATATGTTATATTTCACAATAAAAAAAACATTTTAAATATGTGAAGAACACATGGCATATGGAGAGACTAGTCACTCTAGGTCTTTCTCTGTGAGTATCCTAGCCCAGCATTTTCTTTCAGTTTGCCAGATTCTTTCCCTCCGTGGCCATATTCCAGAAGACACAGCTGACATTCACTCTTTTAAATGATTTTACTAGTTTGTTATTATTTAAGAAATTACATTTTCATATTATACATTGACTTTCATGAGTCACCCAAAGACATTCCAGTCAAGGCTGTTTAAAGAAAAAGTCACAGTGCTTTAGTGCAGTTTTTTTTTTTAACTTTTTATTTTTAACTGTTCTTATGTCTTGTGTATGACTGCACAGAGCCACTGATCTAACATCCACCTCTCTGCCCCTCCCCTCCCCCTTCGCCCCTGTTGCTTGTGTAAAAACTTAGAGAAAAGAAGAAATGAAAAATGCTGCCTTCAAAGTGATAACTAAGAAATTAAATGCCAGGACACTCGATCCTATGAAAAAAAAATTAGTAAGAATTGTCATCAAAATGTAAATAATACAATGGGGTATCAGCCCGTTAACAGTTAACTGGGGCAGCCTAGCTCTAAAGTCAGTGCTCCAGGCTTAACCTTTGCTCCAACTTACTTAACTTGAGGCCTAATTAACTCAACTTTGCATCCAACACCCCATATGGACAGTGGTCTTCTCTCCCCCTCTAATAAGGAGGCATAAAGCTGTTTATCAGCATATGAATAACTTAGAGCTTAAAGGAAACAAAGCAGGAAGTCAGATGTTTGAGTTAAAAATGTGATATTAATACAAATGTTCTCTAAGCAAAATGACGATTTTGGAGGCAATGACAAGAAAAAGAGTCTACAGAAAGCTAGTTGTAAAATTAAGACATTTTTTTCTGAATGAAGAATGAAAACACCCTGGGTCCTTACTCTACTGCTGTCTTTGGGACTTAAGACATGGGACCACTTTAAGTCATGGGGCCACCTTAAGCCATGGGACTACCTTAAGCCTTATTGTGACCTCCCAGCAGCAATACATAAGCCTTTAGCAGCAAAACCATTTGAGGTGGAATTCAAAACAAATGCGATCCATATCGAATTATAAAGCTGTTTTCATAAGACTGCAGGCTTTGGTCTATTTATTTTTCTTTACACACCCTATTTTCCAAAGTTTTGAAGGGTGCTAAAAATGATTCTAAACCCAAGAAGATAAGAATAATAAAGCAGAAGCAATGAAAGAATGGAAACCAGAGGTGGGGTCATAGAATAGAGCCATGAATTAGGCTGAGCCCTTGTCTACCCACTGCACCATGTTCTCTGTCACATATGTGTGGGCCACAAATGTGCACGAGTCTTCTGGCCGCCAAGGTGAAGAAAGTAACCTGGTCAATTACCCTTCACAGACTCCAAGGCCAGAACAAAGGCACCTCACAGGGAAAGAACAAGTCTTAATGGGATTAAGACCAGAAAAAACTTATGCTTGGGCTCTTTATGAAAAAGAAATTGTGTGATAGGATAAACAACATCCTCAACAATATCTTAGTGAACAGTTTCATGGGATTTTTGCTTAAATTACTCCTCCCTATGGAATGCCCAGTTAAATTTGAATTTTATGTAAACAAACGAGACATATTCACACTAAAAAATTATCCGTTATTTGTCTGTAATTCAAATTTAACTGGGCATTCTGCATTTGGATTTATTAAATCCAGCAAGCATAGGTGAAGGCCGAATATCCAAACAAGAACGCTCATATCTGGGTGTGTTTATAGCCCTGTTCTATATAGGGGACACCATACCAGGAGCAGCCATGAGTAAGTGCCTGAAAGTAAAGTTCCTGGGGTTAAAAAATACTTAGCCACATAAGAAAATTAACATATCTGATGGAAAAGCACATTTTGAGGAGTCAAAAACTTTTGAGAAGATTTCTTTAAAAATGCATCTAAATCCACTATGTTGGCAGGTCACTACTTCTAACCTTGAAACAATTCGAGGAGTTCATTTGGCACTAGCATATACTCTTAAAATAGAGCTTCTAATCAATACTATGAAATATTAGAAACTACTGAGATCTTCCAAATGCACTTACAGCATAAATTATTGATAAAAAGACATTCCACAAAAAATGACACTGCACAAGTTTTTCAAATGTTCTCACTTTGAATATTTTTGATCTGGCTATGCAGCAGGGGTTATTTTAAAATCACAAGTATTTCTAAACATTATTAAACTGTTCAGTGTCACATATTAAAACTAAATTTGGTTTTCTTAGTAAGAAAATGCTATCACCAAAGTCATTCAATTTTTTTCCTCCTTGAACTTCTCTTCTCATGTTTACTTGTTGATGTCACACAGAGAAACAATAATGACTTCAATCATTTAATAACTTTTCTGTTGACTTTAGTATGAAAAAAAGAAAATTTAACATTTTGTCAGTGTAACTACTTCCCGTATCAAGATGGCAGACTTAATTTTCTCTTTCCTCAGATTCAACTGATTAAATATTGTTAAAGATTATTTCAAAAACCTGACTTTAATGTTTTTGCAGCTGTAATGATAACAATGAAATTTATCTCCAGGATCTTAGATTTAAAAATAAATTCTTGATTTACACTCAAGAATTTTATGGAACTCACAAACCAAAAATTTTGAGTATAAAATTCCTCAATGTTAATCAACCTGTTAAGCAACTGATCAACCAGAGGAACCAATTCTTTCAGGCAGTTCAGTGCCAAGTTTCTTTACAAAGCTATGTGGAAATCAGTTAATCAGTATTAAGAAAAGCAACACAGTTTATTCTAACTGACCCTGAATTTTAGGTAAAATGTTAAATCTTAGGTAAAAACATAAATCAAAGAAAGTTGATCTCCTGGATGAATAGTACATGGGACAAGACAAAAAGGGATTTAGCTGTATGAAAAAGAGTCTGAAAAACCAATGAAAATCATTGAATCGCCTGGACTGGTTCTGATGTCTCAATCACTCTTCTTTATTCTCAGTTTTCAAGTTTCTAAGGTTGTTTCCTCTTAGTAAACACACATTATATGCTGTAAAATTTAATTTATAAAATCCAATATTAAATGTATATAGTCATTATAGTTTATGCAATAATCTACATTTCCTTAAACAATTTGATTTTTCTTCTCTGACCAATTACTTCAGCCATGTCCTGCTACAAAGTGAAAGTGATGTGTTGGATATTTAGTTTACAAACATACGCGATGTAAAATCACTTGATTTCATTTTATCTAATTTAGTGAATTAACACACATTCATATTTTAAAAACACCAAACAGGGTTTACAACAAAAGCTCTCTTTCCTACCGCAAACCTCCCCGGAAGCAAAACTGATGGAATTTTCTTGTGGCTCTTCAGGGTGCACTGTAATTTACCTGACAATGTCTCCACTGATGAACACATAATTTGTTTCTAGACTTTTGCTTTATAAACAGTGTTGCAGAGGCCATCTCTGAAAACCCATTTCCACTTTGCTCACATGTGTTAGTGTAGCCACGGGATGAATCCCAGAAGATCACTGGAAGGATGGTTCAAAGACATGACAGTTGAAGTTTGATGGAAATTGTCAAATTATCTCCTAAATAAATTAATCAGTCGACATGCCAACCTACAGAGTAGGAGATTGTTTTCTTTATGAGTTAAAAAAAGAAAAGAAAAGAAAAAAAAGGAAAAAAGGTATCTCCATGTTGTGCAAATTTGAAATTCCTTGGTAATGAACGAAGTTGGCATCCACCCAGCATGGGCCCTCCACACACAATTCCTTCTCATAATTCTTAGCAAAAAGGATTTTGTGTGTGACTTCCTTCACTTGATATAATGTTTTTGAAATTCATCCAAATTGTCGTGTTTGTCAGTAATTTGTTTCCTTTTACTGAGTAATTCACTGTACGATTATACCCCCACTTGTTCCCATTCTCCTTTTGATGGGTATTTGGGGTGTTTCCAGTTTGAAGCAATTATGCATAAAGCTACTATAAACATTCTTCTTTTTTATGTACACTTTTTTCTCTTCTCATATAATACCTGGGAGTGAAATTGCTGGTCATAGGTATGTTTAACTTGAGAAATTGCAAAAGAATTCTCCAACGTGGATATTTTTATACTCTTGCCAGCAACAGGTGAGAGTTTTAGTTGCTTTCTGTGCTCAGGTTTTATCAGGTTTTTTGATTAGAGGTATACTAGTGTATATGAAATGGGATCTCATCATAGTTTTAACGTCCATTTGAGGAGCACCTTTTCAAGTACTTATTGGACATTTGCATATCTTATTTTCTGAACTATCTCATATAAAGTGTTCAAGTTTGTTTATTTGCTCATTTTTAATTGGGTTGTTTGTCTTTATACTATTGATGGCTATGAGCTCCTTATGTGTTACGGATTCAAAGTCTTTAGTCAGATATATGTATTGCCAATTTTTCTTCTCAGATGTCATTATTTCTTAATGAGCAATGGGAACCAAATATTATAACTAAGCTTTAGAATACCTATTCTCAAGAATCCAAGTGATAGACATATATACCAGATGGTTATGGCCACAATACTTCCATATAACAAACTACCCCAAAACTCAGTGGCTTAAAACAATGAGCATTTATTTAGCAACCAAGCTGCAGGTCAGATGGGGTCAGCGGATGTAGGCTGGCTTAGCAGAGGTCCCTGGCCCAGGGCAGCTCTGCTCAGGGTCCTGACATCCTTCTCCTTGTACCAGCAGATTCATGGGCACATATCCTTCTCACCGCGGTGGTTAAGGTAGGAGAGGCCAGCGGAAACTCACAGCCTCTTGAATCCTACACTCAGAATGACACAGTGTTACTTTCACATCAACCTACTGACCAAAGCATGCCACGTGGTTGAAACTAGAGTAAAGAGCCGGGGAAATACACTCTCGCCACTGCAAAATTCCTTGATCGATGATGTAGCTTCTGGGAAGAGTGACGAATGGATGGGAGAGTATTAATCAAATCCACCCCAGCGATGTAATGGTTTTAAGCTTTATAAATGCATTTTTAAGAATTTATATTAGAAAATGGACACGTGAATCATTTTTAAAGTATTTTCCCTCATTAATATTTTGTTATGCTGAGTGTTTGATTTACTTCTCTCAACCCAGTTTCTTATTTCCATTTAGTCTTCAAGAAGTCCTAAAAATATTCACTCTTTCATGAATTCATTAAGGACATTGTTGAGTAACCATAAAACAGGGGTAAAAAGAAATATTTTGTTTATTCCTTATCAACAGCTATGGAGATTCTCGACCCAGTTGAACTTTGTTCTTGGGCTTTATACATGGGAACTGTGCTTAATCTGCTTTTGTACTTAGTCACCATAGGTCTTTATGCAGCTGCTTTTCCTAAGAGTGGCGGGCAGGGCTGGGGGAGTCCTTGGAAAGGAGGGCATGACAGGCAACAGGTGCTTGTCAGTGAAGATGGAGCCCAGCTTTCTTCCGGAACCCAGGCCTGAGCTGCGGGTGGCATGGGCATGTGTGCTGCTTAATAAGGGTGCTTAGATTTAGCTAGATTTGATTCCCGCTGCTGAAGGAACCTGCATGTTCACGGAAAACTGATAAGAATGTCTAACAGTCCTTTCTTTTCTATAGATCTGGTGGAGAGACCATGTTGATCCTATGTTCTTTTGGAGCAAAAACATTGGTTGAGTTTCTCTTTTGTCCTTAGCTTTTTCCTCTTCAAAACTCTTTTAACCTTATATAAGTATAATATTTGCCAATATTCTGGAATTTCATTATGTTTGAACAGCATCTGCAATCATGTTTTATGGATCTTTATTTAGGCCACACAACCCCAAATAGATAACTGAAAACATTTAAGGTACATGAACCTATCTGGACCATGAAAGTAGCAAGGTTTAGCTGTATGGAAAGAGATCAAGCTGGGAGCCAAGACATCAGAACTCTTTATTTGGATATGGCACTGATCTTTGAGTAAGTCTCTATATTTCTTCACCTATAAGTACAGATGTTAGAATGGAAGAGGTTGTCTGTGTACGCATATATGTACAGATGTGTGTGTATATATGTATGTCTGCATATATATGCATGCACACATGTGAGCATATGCATATATGTATATGCATATGCATTAAGTATAAACTTGTGTATGTATATATGTGTGTATGCATTTGTATATGTGTGTGTGTATAATTTTCCCCATAAGAGCAAAACTCTTTTTTCTTTTTCATTTTACTTTTTCACTAACATAAATAGAATTTACTTTATGACAAGAAGAGGGATTATACCTGCTACTTGTTAGGACTGAGATATGAATGTTTCCATTTCTCCTGCTATTTAACACTGTGGAGACTACCACACCTTCTCGCAAGTTCCACTAAAAAAGCATCTGAACTCTTTCCATTTTGGTGATTCATTTGGCTCCAGTTTATAAGCTTGGCTGATCAAGTTGTGATGCAGCGTCTCTCGCACAACCACTGTGATGGCATGCGGGTCCCTTCCAACTCATTCTTGGAAGTCCTTCCTGCTAACGTTTAACTTCAAGGGCAGCGCAGAGCTCCTGGCTAATTGAACCATTAACTCTCAGCTCAGCAACTGGGTCACAGTTCTCTCAGTTCATGGAAGTCCATTTCTAATTGAACACAAGTTAAAACTTAAACCTGAATAGGCTTGAATTTAAACCTGAGTAGACCTGAAATTAAGCATGGTATTACCACAATCAATTTATTATTTGCATATCCAATATGATTTACCCATTCTTGATGTCAAATGTATTTATAGATCCAAAGTTAAAATGGTGGCTCAAGTTCACTGTGCAGACTGGTTCTCTGGCCAAATACTCCTTGCCCCAACTTTTAAAATATTATTCTGAATATTTTTGTAAGTGGTTATAGAAAATTAGAAAAGTACGAGTAGGATCACAAATTACTTTTGAATCATTGGCAATTTAAGTCCTTTGGACCCACAAAGACAAAGGATTCCACTTCCCAACCCCATTTCTGAAAGAGTTACATTTCCATCCATCTAGACTGGGACACTTTGTGTAAATAGAGCAAGGAAGGGTCTAATACATGTTCTTCTGATTTCCCAGTATTCATATAGGACTCAAGTGCTGTTGACTAAATATTGATGGCTGTTAGGCACTGCAACATGTGGTACAGAGAATCTTGGGGCTGGCAGGGACATGGGACCATATAGGGAGACAATGAATATTGAGCATGTCTGCTGTGCAGACATGTGCTGGCTGCTTTCACTTACATTTTCATATTCAAACCTGACAGTGGCTATCTGAAGTAGACATTATTAACACCAATTTTATAGATGAAGAAGTAGAAATTGAGGTCTGGGATGCTGAAGAAATGTGCTTGCATTGCAAGTTATCACAAGGATCCACATAAGTTTAATACACATTCTAGAAAACAACATTGTTTTCTTTATCATTCATTCATTTGTACATGTATATCACTTTTTTCTCAACTAATCCTAGGAGTTGGTAACTAGCTGAGCAAAAAGATATAAAGTTAAAGAATAATTCAAGACCAAAATTTAATAGATCTAAATATAAAACATGTTGAATCATAAAAATGAATGGTAACAATAGTAAGTATAATATTTGGTCCAGTAGTCCAGATAAAAGGAATATTGATAGAAGGAAAATTTTACTCCCTCAATAGAATTTCCAGGGACCCTCACTGCAATGTGACATTTCATTTCCAGGGCCAGTAATTATGCATATTTGATTAATTTATTTTGATGATGTCATGCTGCCTTTCAAATGAATTTCTTTGGATATTTATAAATTTATTGAACACATAATTCTGCAATACAATAGAAGAGTATAATTATTATTGGCAGGTTCTAATATAGGAAACTATACTGTTAGCAAAAATTATAGTTCTCTCTTCATGACTGTTATCTTAATTTTCACAAAATTAAAAGTCTTTAAATCCAGAAAATCTCTAAATATAAAAATTCATAAATATAAAATGTAGTTATAGGGAATAAAATTTCCCAGATAATTAAAGCATAATCTGTGCGGAGGCCACATCGGGTAACTTTGCAAACAACATATCTGAATTATTTCAGTTCTCCAAGCCCAGAAAGAGCAAAATCTTTTCTCCTTCCAATTGTGTAATAATCAAGAAATATATGCTGTTTTCTAAAAACCTACACAATTGAAAATGTAAATAGCATATTTATCAAATCAGAGTAATGCATAGTATGGCTCCATGCTAACTTGTGATTTTCTGTTCAAACGGGGAATGTGTGGAATCCTTAGGTGAGGCGGTAGAAAATACCCTTTTCCTGGTTTTCTGATTTTATATTTATCAGGTTCATTCCATTTTGTATCTCCCATTGTCAGAAAAAAAAAGTCAATCTAATTTTTATACATTTATGGTTGCAAATGCAAGTGTTTAAAGTCATCTGGAAATGTTTAGTTTGGACCCACCAGGCTACAAGCTCAGTTCTGGTCATCAGGCCAATGATGCAAAGAGCACAGCCTGGGACTCGCCACTAACGAGATGATGCAGTAGAGGTTTCATCTTAGCAGGACTGGAGGAGTAATCTTTTGGACTGAGAATGTTTCCTTTCTATTTATAAAAAAATGAAGCTTGGCAATAACTCCCACTGGAAATGGTGACATCTAAGGAGATGCTTTCCTGAATTGTTGTATGTAATTACCTTCATACTTTCATTGAAGTTTTCACATAAATTGATTTTTCTTCCGATTTAATTCAGTCAACTGACTTTAATCTTTAATATCACTCGTCTTAGAGATGGGAAGAGAGAGGACGGGAAACCTTCTTCCAGGTGTAAGGGGTGCAGAGCTCTGCTGAGCCACAATTCTGTGACAGAAAGGGGACTGTCAGATCACCAGGACCTCGTGCTAGCTAAGGTTTACATCCTGAGTCCTCATTCACGTCCTAATACTAGATTTGGGCCATGGACAATACTAGATTTGGGCCGTGGACACTAAGAAGAGAAGGACCCACTCTATGTCAAGTGGCAAAACTTTCATTTTACCTTTTACATGGAAAAAGAAAGGAGGGAGTTTCTGGTAAAAGCATTCCTGTTTTGAAGAAGTCTGGTTCCATAATTTCAGAAGAGACTGCTGGGATAACTGGTATTTCACACAATCATTTCTTAACCAAGGAGGGAAGCCATGAGTGGGACAGCATTGCACTTTGTCTCCTGAGTAGGAAGGGCCAGTTCCAAGTGGGGGCATGTGTATCACATGGCTCTGATTCCCTATCTTTTATCTGTATACTTTTCAAGCGCAAGAAAAACCTGTAAGAAAGACTGAACTGAAAGGAGCAAAACATTGACACAATGACAAGCAGAATGACAAAGAACACTCTGAGAATTAAGTAGAAAATGTCAATTAAATAAATCATTATTTTCTACTCATTTATTTCACTCATTCAAAAACTGGCTGAGAATATACTACGTGCTGCTGTTTTGCCCCTTGCTTTGGTTGTGGCTTCTGCCCGCTGGAAGCTAGCGTTCTAGAGGACAGAGATATCAACGGATGGGGACAGGGTCACACGGGAGGGGCACTTGATGAATGAGTACTGGAAAGGGCCCTACTGTTTTCCTTGAAAGTAACTAGTTAAGGGCTATATAAAGCCATCTGCAGGATTTTTCCCCTTTTGAGAGTCCTCAGAATTCTGAAATTTATAAACTATCTTTAAGCAAAAATATTTAGTCCTAGATTCCTAGAGCAAGCTCAGGGCAATTTTTTTTTTTTTTTTAATGGCCTGGGTGAATTCTAGCTTGCATTGGGCAGTTGGAAATTATTTGGAAACACTTTACTGGAGTTAGCACTTTGTGTTCTCTAAATCTTGCCCTAAATTTGTATCATTCTTCGCACTTGTATGCTTAAATTAGAGAAAAGTTACTGTTTAATAGGAATAGCACATTTTGCTCAAGTCTAACAGAGTTCTGAATTAATCCTTGACCCTGTGCAAAACACACTTGTCATCTCTGTCTTCATTTTATAGATTTGAGCTTGCAAGGCCAGTATCTTACAGGCTTTTTATTTTCTTCTAGAGAATGAACTTTATTTAGGCTACTATGTGAAATTTATGGCAATTCATGACAAGATGGGTTCTTTAGTGGACATACTCCATGTTGAATAATTATGAATGTCAAGTCTAGAAAAATTCAATTGAATAATTATTTGGCAATGAATAAATAAAAGAATGAATGCATTTCACAAATTAATCATATTAAGAGTTGTAGCTTTTTAATCATAAAAAAAACAAAAGTTTTTATTAACATAAACATACAAATAAATTCAAAGTTTAAACATCCCACTCTCCAATACCTTTCTTTTCTTTCCTGGTCACTTCCCCCAATGCCCCAGCTGCATCAACACTTTAACCCCATGGCATCTGCAATCCATTGATTCTACCAGAGGGCCTCCTTTCAATGTTCTCTCTTCCCTCCTTATCACTTTTAAATGCCATGGTCCACTATTATAATCCTTCCCCTGCACACTAAACCTCTTTGCGCCTTTTTATATGCCTGGTGAAACCATATCTCGGTCAAAGCCAATCTCTTCCCCCTCCAGGTCTGCTTCAGGGCAAGTAAATGTGAATTCAGAAAAACATATAATTGAACCAAGTGATCCCATTTTAAATTTATTGTTATTAACCTTATGTGGGCCCTTAATTCTGTTTGGAATTCATTATTTATTTTCCTGGTCATTCTCTTCCATTCTCCTTGACAAATATACTTTCACCTTTCTCCTCAAAATTCCAATTCTTCTTTTTCTATCCTCACTCTCACTGAAAAACTGAAACAATGACATGAGAACTTCATCAAGGTCCCATCAAACCATCTGTTCCGCGACTTGTGTCTGTGAGCTTTTCTCCTGTTGCTTGGAATAAACTGTCCTTGCTCTTAGCCAAGGACAATCCCTCCACCAGCACACTAGATTGTATCCCTTTTCATCTACCCAAAATAGTACTTTAGCATTTCCTCTTTCTTTTGAAAGTCATTCATTATTTCCCTCTTCATTGGATCATTCCCATGCCTATGCAAATGTTTTATTTCTCCAATCTTTACACATTTTTCTTTCTTAATTCCATGTTTTCCTTCAACTACCATTCTATTTATTTCCTTCCCCATACAGTGAGATTCCTTGAAATGGATGTTGATATTTGCTGTCTCCAATTTCTCTCTTCTATTTCTCTCTTGAACCCAGTCTTTTCAGGATTTTACACAAATTGCTCCATCAAAATTGTTCTTCTCAAGGTCCCAAAGGACGTCCATTTTTCCAAATCAAAGTTTTAATCTTACTTGGCAAATCAGCAGCAATTGATACTGTTATTTACTCTCTTTGTTTGGCTCCCAGGATATAAAACTCATCTGATTTTCCTCCTATTTTCTCAGTGTTCCTTCTTTGTTTCTTTTGCTGCTTCTTCTCAGTGCCATCAATGAGAAAGGTGGCCAGCTCTCTGCAAAAGGCTGCTGCTACCATTCCTTAGTGTAGAGTTGCTGCTTAGATGAAACTGCCAACTAGAGACTATATACCCAAGTTCCTGTCAAATCTAATTAAGAACACTAGTCTACTTATTGCCAATAGAATAGGAACAGAAGTAATCTCTATCCAAAAATCGTCCCATGTGCATCATTTTTTTCTCCTCGTACCAGTAGGCTGATGATACTAAGGTGAACATTGGAAGACACATTTTGAAATTGGCCAGCCTGTATATGCCAGGTCTTTCCATGACTGAATGGAGAAGAGCCACTTTCTCAAGCCTGTCCCTGTTCCCCACTGAGGATAGGACCTCAAAGAAATTAGACATTTCTATTCACTTGAGCCAGGAAAGATTGGGCTTGTTTATAATAGGAACAATATTATCTTAATCAATACACTAATCTATTTGCTGATAACTAATAGATTTGTATATCTATTCTGAGTCTCTCCCCTAACTTGCAAACCCGAATATTCAACTGTCTTTGACATTTCCATTTTGAGGTCTAATAAGCACTTTAAATTTACCATCGCCACCATTCTAGAAAAACGTGTCCCTCAACAGCATCTCCTCATCCTTCCCCATCTCCGTTAAAGACAGCTCCTCTCTTTCAGTGGCCCAGAGCAAGAGGTTTGCAGTTAACCTAGGCTCTTCTCTTCTTTTTAACCTCCACATGTGGTCTGTCAGCTAATTCCACCTACTCTACTCTTTAAAATATGTCCAGAATTCAAATACCTTCAGAACTACTTCTTACCACTCCTACTGCCACCACATTGGTTCAAGTCAACAAGAGCTCTTGCCTAGATTAGAACAAAAGCTTCCTAATTTCCATCTCTCTTTCTGCCCTTGCTCTCTGAAAGCCATTCTCAACACAAGTTGAGGGATCCTGTTAAAATAAAGTGATAACATCTTACTTTTTCCTGCTCAAACCCTCCAAAGGTTTTCCATCTTAGCCTAAATGCTGATGTCCTTGTGCCTGTTTCCTCTGTGATTCCCACTACCTTTGATATTTATTGCTCTTGTGGCTTCTGCCACATTCTCCATGGTCTCCTAGCCATATGAACACAGCCTGGAAGAGTGGAAAGAGACCTCTGTTCAACTTCCAGCTCCGTCAAGTTTCTTAACTTTTCTAAGTCTTACATTTCTTATTTCTCAATGCAGGGAAATAATACTCGTCACATAGGAGTGCCAGTTTATAGCGAGTGAGATAACATAGAGGAAGCTCTCCATTCTTGTAGACATCATAATTATCATCACCATCATTGTCATCATTGTCATCCATCACCATCATCATCATCATCCTTCACTGTCCACTGTCGTGATCATCACCACCATCACCATCACCATCTTTATCACCATCACAGCCATTATCCCCATCTCCATTGTCTTCAATGCCATTGTCATCACCACCATTATTGTTTCCAGCATAGTGTTTAGGCATGCAGCCTCTGGGATCATGTAGCCTGTATTTAAATCCTCACTAGCTATATGATCTTGGGCAAGTTACTTAATGTTTCTCTCTTTAGCTTCATCATTTGTGAAATGAGTGTATCAATAGTACCTATAATTATGGTATTATTACTTGAGTATTTAGTGAGATAGTAGATACAATACTTTAAAAAGGGCCTGTCCCAATGCATGTGCTCAGTAAATGTTAGCTGTTGCTGTTCTTCTATCTTATCTTTCTTGCTGTATGGTTCTTGAGAGCACAGGAATGAATGCTTAGCTGGTAGATTCTCAAAAAGCTAAATAAATACTAGATGTTTGCTTGAATAATTAAATAAATGAATACATGGAGGGATGGATGATTGGATATATGAAAATCATAGGTCAATGATAGGCATGGGATAAAGTAGCATGTACTAATTTAAAAAATAATGTTATCTCTTTAAGATGTTTTCAAAATGTAAGGCTGATAACAAGAGTAGTAGGAGCTCAGGAACTGTGGGTATCATGGAAATTTAGAGGCCTATTCCCAAGATTTTCCTCCTCTCCAATGGGGAAATATAACAGAAACAGTCTTTCAGGTCTGAGCCAGACTTCACATTGGAAGCCTGTGATGAGATTTTCTTAGAAGTGAACTCTTATTAACTAGGACCTGCACAAACATGCTTTTAGAGTGAGCCTCAACCAAAGAAACTGAAACTCAAAAATCTTTAAGGAATTACTCAATTAGAAAGCAGATGGGAAAAAAGAAAGCAGGTGGTAAGTGGATGAAGATGCTCAGATGAGGATTGGTATGTCAGACTGTACTTCCTTTATTGTGATGTTTGGGTTTGGTCAGATTTCTATCAACTCCCAGTATGGTAGCAGTTGATTAAATTCTGGACTGCTAAGCAATTTATGCATTTTGCAAACATATTCCTTATTTCCCACCCACTTCTAGCAATGTCTTTGCCTTGAGCTCTTGGAGGTCTCTTATTTATTGAGTACCCCCAAAGTACAAAAACCTTTCAGTTGTAAGTGCCTAGCAACTGTGGGGACTTTACAAATATTTGAAGAATGAGTATGCCTTATATTTAATAATGGGATACAATTCATAACTTTCTGTTGGTTGTTTTTTGCTTTCTGGCAATCTTGCCTGCCAGAGTTCAGATCAGAAATGTGGTCAGAGTTTAAGGAACAAGGAATTCCACCTCCCACACTTGATACCTCCTTACCTTGAGAAGCATGAAGCAGGGTGTGGGTGTGTGTCCTTTTATACAAGAAATGTTGGGGTGGAATCCTCAATTTTTAAATCCTTTTATAAAGAAACATAGAGTTATTTATTCTAAGTGCTTTAATTTATGAAGGAAAAGTAAGGCTCTAAACACATAGTAGTTGAATTTGTGAAAATGGAATTTTATTTTAAATGTACTAGGAAGGTTCAATAGTAAGAACACTGCTCTAATTTATAAACTTTGGTTTTGAAGAAAGTAGTTTTTTATAAGGTAAAATGTTTCTCTTCTAAAATGGAACAAATATCTGTGGCTAAATCAAAGCAAGAAAAGGATTTAATTCCACGCATTTCAAGAAAGTATCCACACTACTGCATGATCTTCTATAAGGGTGCACTCTAAGAAGAGCTCCCCAGAATTTTGCTAAAGACTAACTCTCTTTAAAAAGTAAAGCCAATGATTAACACCAGTTTTTTCTCAAATCCTTCCAAAAATAGTGGAGGGAACACTTATCTCATTCAATGAGGCCAGCATTACCTTGAGACGGGCCAGATAAAGGCATCATAAGAAGAGAAAGTTACAGACCAATATCCCTTATTCATATAGTTGCAAATATTCTTAACAAAATACTAACAAACAGAATCTAACAGCACATTAAAAGGATTATACGTCTGACCAAATAAGATTTATCCAAGGAATGCAAGGGTGGTTTAACATATGAAAATCTATCAATAGAATACATCACATTAATCAAATATGGAAAAAAAAACATGATCATGTTAATTGATGCAGAAAAGGCATTTGACAAAATTAACTGTAATGATAAAAAACACTCAGAAACCTAGGACTAGAAGGGAACTTCACCAACATGATGAAGGACATTTATGAAAAATCCTTAGCTAACATTATACTTAGTGGTGGAAGACTGAAAACTTTCTCCTTAACTCAGGACAGTATAAGGTTGCCCAATTTTACCACTGCTATTCAACATTGTGGAAGTTCTAGCCAGAGCTATTAGGCAGGAAAAAGAAATTAAAGGCAACCAAAGAGGAAAGTAAGAAGTAAAACCATCTCTTTGCAGACAACATGAGCTGGCATATAGGACATCTCAGAGGAGCCACAAGAATGCTACTGGTGTTAATCAACCAATTCAACAAAGTTGCAGGGTACAAGATTGATGTGCAAAAATTCCTTGTGTTTCTGTACTCTGGCAATGAACAATCTAAAGAAGGAATTAAGGTAACAATTCCATTTACAACAGCATCTAAAAGAATAAAATACCTAGGAATAAATTTAACCAAGGAGGTGAAACACTTGTATGTAGAAAACTATAAAACATTGCTGAAAAAAATTTAAAAACCCAAAATAAATGGAAAGACACCATGTTTTCAGGGTTGGAAATCTTAATGTTGTTACTGATATCAATACTACCCGAAGTGTTTTCCAGAAATGGAAAAGGTGATCCTCACATTCAGTAACTGCAGTAACTTCAGGGGGACCCGAACAGCCAAAACAATCTTGAGAAAAAGGAACAAAGTTGGGAAACTCACACTTTCTGTTTTCAAAAATTACTACAAGGCAGTGGCATTTAAGAGCATGTGCACTAGCACAAAGATACTCACAATTTATATGATAGAGTTGAGAGTTCAGAAATAAACCTGTATTTCTATGGGCAATTGATTTTCAACATGGGAACCAAGTCTTTTTAATGGGGGAAAGAATAGTCTCTTCAACAGATCATGGTGCTTGGACAACTGCATTTCCACATGCTAAAGAATAAAGTTGGATGCCTACCTGGCAGCATATACAAAAATTAACTCAAAATGGATCAACGATCTACATATAGAAGCTCTTAAAAGAAAACACAGGGGTAAATATTAATGACCTTGGATTTGACAATGGATTCTCAGATATGATACCAAAAGCAAGAACAACAAAATAAAAAGAGAGAGGTAAACGCAACTTCATAAAAATGAAAAACTTTCATGAAACGAAGGGTATTATAAAGAAAGTAAAAAGATAACATACAGAGTGGGAGAAAATATTTATAAACCATATATCTGATAATGTTAATATTTAGAATATATAAAGAACTACAACTCAATAACAAAAAGACAAAGAACATAATAGAAAATGAGCAAAGGGCTTGAATAGATATTTTTCCAAAGAAAATCTATAATTGGCCAATAGGCACATAAAAAGATGCTCAACATCATTCATCACAAGAGAACTGCAAATCAAAACTAGAAGTAGATGCCATTTTACGCTCACCAGGTTGGCTATTATTAAAATACACGCTCATGCACATGTGTACACATGCACAAAATAACCCAACAATAGACAATTTCAAGTGTTGTCGAGGATGTGAAGAAATCAGGACCCTTGTGCACTGCTGATGGGAATGTGAAATGGTGCAGCTGTGGTGGAAGCCATGTAAAGTTTCCTTGAAACATTAATACAGAGTTACTGTGTAGTTTTGAAAGGATTTATGTACCCTAGAAAAGCCATGTTTTGATCTTAATCAATCTTGTGGGAGCAATGGTTTCTTCTAATCCCTATTCAGTACTGTAGGTTGAAACTTGATTAGGTTATATCCACAGAGATGTGACTCAATCATTTGTGGGTATTAAACTTGGTTAGATGGAGATACGTCTCTACCCATTCTACATGGGTCTTGATTAGTTTACTGGAATAAAAAAAGAGGAAGCATTTTGGAGATTCTGAGGGCAGCAGAGAATGCTGCAGAACCAGGAAGCAGAGAGTCCACCAGCCAGCAACCTTTGGAGATGAAGTAGAATGCACCTGGGGACGTTTCATGAAACAAGAAGCCTGGAGAGGAAGTTAGCAGATGATGTGTTCACCATGTGCCTTTCCATATGAGAGAGAAACCTTGAACCTCATAGGCCTTCTTTCCCTGGATGTCTTAATTTGGACATTTCTATAGACTTGGGATGAACTGTAAACTTGTAACTTATTAAATTCCCCTTTATAAAAAGCTATTCCATTTCTGGTATATTGCATTTCAGCAGCTAGCAAACTAGAACATTTACCTACCATATGACTAAGCAATTCAACTCCTACATGCAGTCAATTATCATTATTCATGGATTAAATTTGTGACACTTTGGTGAAACTTTCAGTCATTCCCACACATGCACAGAAAGCTGCCCAAAATCTGAGTGGCTTGGTGAGTACATTACCAGTTTAAATGAAATATGGTGAAGTCTTGCCTTTTTGTTTCAACACTAGCTAGTATTGTAATGAAGAGTCCTTTTCATGACATAAACGCCACATTATTTCACATTTTTGCACTTTGTTGTTAGTGATTTTGTTGTTTAAAATTACCCCTGAGCACAGGCTGAATTGCTGTCTAGTGTTCCTAAGTGCAAGAAAATGGTGTTTTGTCTTACAGAGATAAAATGTGTTAGATAATAGCTTTCTTTTGGAATGAGCTGTAATACTATTGGTCATGAGTTCAATGTTAATGACTGAACGTCTTATTTATCAGCTTCAATTACCTGCCTCCAATACGATTGATTGTTAAACTTGCTTGAATAGGCAAATTCATAGAGACAGAAAGTAGATTAAGTTGTAACTAGTGGCTGGGGGCAAAGGAGAGTGGGGAATTATTGCTTAATAGATACCGTTTCTGTTTGAGATAATGAAACAGTTTTAGAAATGGATGGTGGTGATGGTTGCACAACACTGCAAATGTAATTAATGCCACTGAATTGCACACTAAAAAAATGTTTAAAATGTTTTTATGTTATATATAGTTTACCACCATAAATAAAAAAGAAACCAATTTAGACTTTAAGAACTTTCAAATATCATTAATAAAATCATCAAGGCAATAATGCTGTAAATACTGACTCTGCAGAGGCAAAGATATTGAATTAAAATATCATTGATAAACTAAGTGTTAGTGATTACACACAACGCACATTTCAAAAGAAGGGGTTTAAAAATGTAATTATAATAAAAATGTTTAAAAAAGCAATATGGAATATTAATAAATATTATCAACTATTTTAGGTGCAAACAATTCTGTTATCATTAGTTACTATTACACAGCTATTATATCCTTATTATATCCTAGCATCTAACTCAAGAGCTCTCCTTGTTTCACACCCATTGATCAGGCACACACTGTGGCTAGGAAACAATGCCAAGCTGTGGAGCTGGCGCCATGCTGTGGAGCAGAAGAGCTACTGCCATTTGTGAGCAGATCACTCTCTCCATCAACATCCATTCTACATCTAAAAAATAGGGAGACAGAGTTAAATAAAACACCTCACTGTTCCTCCAGAGGCTTCCTCTTTTGTGTTAGGTGACGACTGTAATACCCTCTGCAACAGCTTGCAATTCCTTCTTTAACGTTTGCTCGACTTCTTAGGGTAAACCAGCTTTACTTTCCTACCTCCTTTACTTTGTACTGAGAAAAAATTCCAAAGTCCTCTGTGATTCTTAGTGACACCTAAGATACTACCCTGTTTGGTGCCTGCGGGGTTCAGGAGAGTTATTCTTGCTGAAGAAGTCCTTTAAAATGTCAGTTCTCTAATAGACCACTTTAGATCAAAAGCAGAACAAAAGGATTTACAGGTTTCTCTGAGAAGCTCCATAATTTCCTAATAAATATTTCCATGCCACGTGAAGAGCAATCTCAAAGGTTATTATTATGTATTAAAATACTTATAAATCCTGTGTTGTACTTGCATTTTCATATCATTTGGGTTGAAGATGGGGTGGGGGGAGAGATGTAAGATCTCAAATATGAACCAGGGGTTACTGGAGGGAAACACTTCATGTGGAACTAGGAAGCTTTCTGTCCATCCTGTAACTGGTCCCACTGTATAATGAAAGGTGTGCAGCCCAAATCCCTAAGGCAGGGGAGCTGCTGAGTTCTGGTCAGATTACATATTTTTCCATCCAACATGTTTAGTGGATACTCGCTGTATTTCCTGGCATTGTGCTAAGTGCTAACGATTAGTTGGGAGTAAAACAGACAGTTGCTGCCTTCAGAGCTTTCAGGCTAGAAGAAAAGTAAAATGATTAAAGAGAAGTACAGGGAGGTATCAAGGGGCATGAAAGGCAATCCTAATTAGTTCGGAAAAGGGGATAAAGGTAAAAAGTTCTGGAATGTGTTACCTTTGAGCTGAGACTCCAGGAGGAGTCAACAAGATGAAAGGGAGGGAAGAGAAAAGGTTCCACTGCACAGGGAACAGAAGGTACAAAGGCCCTGAGGTACCAGGGGGGCCTGGAAGATAGAGCAGAGGGGAGTAGGGAGAGAGGGGGAGTAGGAGAGAGGGGTAGAGGTCAAATCACGTAAGTCATTGTAGGAATTTGGTCTTTTCAAAAGGCACAGAGAAACTACTGGAAGGTTCTTAGATTGGTAGAGACATAATCCCACCTTTTGTCAATGCAGGGGTTCAGCAATGGGTAGTGTCATGATGGGGGGCTGAACTCTGAGTGACAGTGCCCTCTGAAGAAGTGGCCCAGCCACTCTGAAGTTAGCCGAGGTGCAACATTGAACGGTTTGCTTGAGGGGAAAGATAAAATTAAATACTACACCTTCTATTTATAAGAATAAAAGAGCATTTTCCAAATGTAGGAAAAAAAAAAAAAACCTTTAGCTACAATAGTATAGATTTATAAAGTTAAAGCTATACCAGAGTCTGTAATCTCTACAGTAATTGTAGGCTGAATGGTCTTAGAAATACTGATTTGTCACTCTGCATTTTGTTTATGATGCACAATCATTGCTAAAAGCATTGGGTGACTCAAACTCATAAAAATTATTGCCTGAATGTGCCCTTGCCCTGCTATTATTTTACTAAATAAACTAGTAGAACTTGTCTGATTCTACATTATAAATAAAACTTCAGTTTGCTATAAATAAAACTTTATTTTGCTATGGCTTTTTTTGACAATCCCTAAAATATTCTCTATTGTTCTATTTAAAAGCACCTGAGATAATAACCTGCTGTTTATGGGCAACTAGTCATGGGGTGGAGGGTGAGATGAAACCAGCTTTAACAAGGCCAGGCCAGGCCAGGATTTGATTTCCTTCCAGTCTTTATTTGATTCGTAAACATGGGTAAAGTTGTTTTTTGTTTTTTGTTTTTTTTACATTTCTACATTTATTATCTCTTCACTTATAAACTGGATTTAAGAATATCTGTCTATCTCTTTGGGTTGTTGTAATGAGTAACAACAACAACAAAGAAAAACAAAGTGCATTGCAGGAGTTGCCATGTAGAGATGCTCAATTAAGAAAAATAAAAGCAATTTGCTCCTCCTTTCTCTCAAGGGTATGCTAGGCACATAACCTTAATAGAAGCTTCCAGTGAAAGGGGAAGAGGAGGCTGAGTGTTAGATGGCTCATTGATTCTTTCTGAGAAGACACAATATCTTTCAGGTTCAATTCCGTTGCACTCTCTGAGACACTCTTTATAAAACATCCCCCGAAGCGCACCGAGTCACCCATCGAGTCCCGCTGGCTTTCGAGCCTGGACTGGTCCCCGCTTTCAAGGCCCAGAGACAACCCTTTCTTGACCACTTTTTCTCAGGTGGAGAGTTTTCTTCTTGCTTCCTTCACTGAGATCTCACGGATTCACTACCCTGGAACTTTCACTTTTTAAATGTCTTTAAGCTTGAACCGCAGTGTTTAATAGAAGCCATATTTTGACACACAAAATTAAGAAAAGGCAAGGATTGCATTTCCTATGCAAGCAAGGGTGCACTCTTCGGTTAGCATGACTGGAGTGACAGCTAGTCTGCTTTTAATCTTCCTTTGGGGTTTTGGTGCTGGAGATGCTGTGATGTTAAGATGGCAATCAGGAAAGTGGAAAACGCACTTGCAGTGAGAGGGCTGTGCTCCAAACCCGCAGGAGAACGGCTGGCTCCGGAAGATGCTCTTTTGGATCCAGAGGAGAAGCTCGCTTCCTTTCCTGCCCTTTCCCACCACAAACCGTCCTGTAATTAGCAGAGCCAGTCAATCTGAGCGACGCAAATCACTGGCTTTCCATGAAATGATTATATTTTTGATGCTGTGGGACATGTGCACCTCTAAGGGAGGGGGGGGGAGTGGAAGCGACAGTGTTAGCCTTAGTGACAACAGTACAAGGTGGTAAGAAAAGAAAAGAATTCCGTGGAAGCGAGGGAAGCACCGAGTTCTGCACAGTCTCGCGCACGGAGCGAATACCTTGTACGGGTCCGGCACGCCTCCCCAGGGGACAAAATGAGGCTTGCCTCCATCCGCTCTACACTCAGGGCGCCGAGCGCGGCTTCTCCTCGCAGGGTTCTTCTCTCCCGACCCCGGGTCCGCGCTCGCGGCACGTCGGGGCGCTCTCTGGCTAAGGCCGAAGGGAAAAGGACGCGTCGCGTGGGTCGCGCGGGGCAGTTCACTCGATGGACGCCCCGACGCTGCCTCCAGGGGCGGGGACAGCTCGAGCCACCGATCGCCGGGCGCCACACTACTCCCGCAACATCTCGCCTGTTCCGGGGGCGGCTGGGTCGCCGCGTGGGTGGTGCGGGCGAGAGGCAGGTGCGTCCGGCTGGTCCTCCCACCCCTAGGCCCGGCGCCCCG
The DNA here is from genome assembly GCA_004026745.1 of Myrmecophaga tridactyla. Classification (NCBI taxonomy): domain Eukaryota; kingdom Metazoa; phylum Chordata; class Mammalia; order Pilosa; family Myrmecophagidae; genus Myrmecophaga; species Myrmecophaga tridactyla. The sequence continues at coordinate 37,649 of PVIY010012734.1, read as the reverse complement.
CCCCCGCGCCCGCCCCCACCCGCGGGCCTCCTGGGCAGGGCCTGGCGCCGCTACCCGCGAGCTGCGCGGAGCAGGACAGGGGCCCCGGCCAGCGGCGCAGGGCGGCTGACGGCAGCCAAGGGTCCGGGACTTGGCCTCGAGTCGCCGCGCGCGTCCTGCCGGGCAGCCGGCGCCCTCACAGCGGAGCCCGCGTCCACGGCGGCGGGCGGCCATCGCTGTCCCACTGCGCGCAGGGCCGAGCGGGCGGCGCGGCTCCGGGGGGATGCGCTGAGCGCGCGGCGGGCGGGCGCGGGGCTCCTCGGCGGTGACCGCGGCCGACCCCATGGAGCCCGCGGGCGGTCGGCTGAGCCTCACGGCGCCCGCGCTGCTGCTGCTGCTGCTGCCGCCGCTGCTGCTCCGGCAGGTGGCGGGGCCGGCGGGCGCCCTGGCGGAGACCGTGCTGGGCGCGCCACGGGCCGTGGGCACCAGCTCCAGCCCGCCCAGCCCCGCTAGCGTGGTGGCCCCGGGAACCACGCCATTCGAGGAGAGCCGGCTGCCGGTGTTCACCCTGGATTACCCTCACGTGCAGATCCCATTCGAGATCACTCTTTGGATCTTGCTGGCATCCCTGGCCAAGATTGGTGAGCGAGCCCCTCCGGGTGGGGGCCGGGGTCTGGAGGCCAGGCCAGGAGAGTGTTGGGGCGGCGAGCTGACTTCGGGTTCACCTCCCCTTGGACTAGGGCAGGAGCGACAGAGCAGCTTCTACTGTTCGAAAGGGACCTCAGGGAGGGCAATTTCAGCTTTAGTTCTCAAGTGGACACTGGCCTTGAAATGGCGCTGGATTCCCTGCCGGTGTCAATTAACGATTCGCTGCTCCCTCGTGCTTCGCACGCCAAGTGTGACAGCCCCCTCTGCAAAGTTGAGACCTGTTTACCGAGGGAAGGGGCCAGTGGGCTGAATGCTGTCAGCTCAATCTGGAGGGAGAGAGGTGCAAGCGAGCACGAGGGCTAAATGTTTAACACCCTGGATGCTGGAGGAGAGGGAGAATTTAGGGGGACACACACCCCCTGCCTCATGAGGCTCACGGAAAAGGACAGCGACACCTGAGTACCTGCAGCTGCCATAGAAACGCCCTGTCTCCTGCTGAGGCTGTCACCCTCCAAGAAGTTTTTCTTTGGAGGTAACTGAGACCAGATGCATAGTTAAAAAGAATTACCCCACATTTTCAAACGTCTTTAACCTCTCCTTTAGGAAGAGGAGCCTCAGAATCTTTTTTTTCTTTTCAGTCTTCATTTTTTCTCCCACATAAGCTTTTTTTAAAATGATCATGGTGCTTTAATTCTTTTTATTTTATATTTTTAAAGTATCTTTATCTTAAAATGCATTGAGTATTGTAATGAGAGTTGTTGGAAGAAGGGAATTCGAATTCATATGTTGCATTTGCCTTGTAGAAGGTCCTGTACTGAAAGGGTGAGGCCGATTTCCTAAAGGAATGAGAAGACACATTATCTGTCCCCAGGGAGCTTATTGATTAGTGTGTAGTTACTGATAATATTTGATGTGATTATTGATAGTGTGTGGTCGTTGAGCTTATTGATTATGGATTATATGCACCAGCGCTAGTAATACAGGTAAATGTTCAAACATAGTTCAAAAAAGATCATGTGGCTGTGCAAGGGAGGCAGGGAGACGAAGCATTTAAACTGGGTTTTCAGTGATGTCTGGGATAAGGTCAGGTGGGGGCAACAGCAACCAATATCAACAGCAGGGATGAACAAAACTATAATTCGGGAGGGAGGTGCAAAGCAGGTTGTGTGGACGGTTCATATGGAGAGTGCAAGTTGTAGGGTGGAACCTGCAGGGAATCTTCAATGTCAGATTAAATTAATTAGATTTTATTAGTGGGGACCAAAGGAGGCACATGATATTTAATTATTTGGTGGGCTGCAATTGCCTGGTTTTGATATGGTTCTACTGCTGGAGTGGTTTACTTTTACCTCGGAAGTAGAATAAAGGGAAATAAACCTCCCCACCTATCCAACAGATGTGCACATTTAAATACAGCTCTTTGCCTGTAATAATAAATTCAGCTGTCCTCCCCTTATACAGTATCCACATCAACCTTACAACACTGAATGGGCAGATATTACCCCCACTTTATAGATGCAGAAACTGGCATGCAAAGAGGTTTCACGAGTCACACACATTCACACTAATTAGAGGTACTAAATCCAGTGCTCTGTTTGCTTTTATTCTCTCTGAGCCTTGAACCTTGGTCAAGCAAGGGTTTCTTTTGTGCCCTGTTTCCTATTTATTGATTCTCTGTTGCCATTTTGATTCACCACAGGTCTTTCTTCTCTTTCACCTCTGATTATTTTAATCTGATCAATTACACTAATAACAGTTGCAAATAGGCCTACATATATAGATATACACATATCTTTTAAAAAGTTTTAATCACACACCCTACAATCCATGAATGGCTCTCCATATAATCACAGAGTTGTGCATTCACCACTACAATCAATTTAAGAACATTTTCACTGCTCCAAAAAGAAAAATCCCATAACCCTCATACCCCCCTATTATTGACACTTAGCATTGAAATGATACCTTTGTGGCAATCAATGAAAGAATATTACAATATTACTGTTAACTATGGCCCATAGTTTGCATGGGTTGTATTTTTTCCCCCATTAACACCTTATAATAGTGACTTACATTGCTAGCACACATTTAAGTTCATTATCTCTAATTTTCATAACAGTCAACCAGGGGAGGTCCTCTTATCCAGTTTGAGAAATGGGGGTGGGCGGTACCTTGATGGGAGGTGGTGAGCCAGAATTCGACCCGGTCTGTCTGGCTCATCTTTGTGTTTGTCCTAGGGATTAAATGAGAACTGATGCATTTCACACTCTTCGGATAGTGCTGGGGGCAGAGCTTTCAGCAGCAGTGGTCCTGGCGGGCTGGCAGCAGCAGTGATTCGTGGCCCCAGGCTCCTTCTCCCCTATCCTGGGCCGCCGAGGCTCCTGCGCCTCTGCCTCCGGCTCAGCCGGACCCAGCCGCTCCCCTCTGCCGCTGCCTGCCTCACTTGCTGTCTTTCTGCCATGGTCTTTCCTCTTCTAGATGCTTATCACTCTACTTGTGAGATATTTGTTGAACAGCATCCCTGCGCGTGGAAGACGTCACGGATGTGGCCATGCGCCCTCAATCCCAGCCCACTCTGTTCTTACCTGCCGCAGGTTCTGCGCCCCTCCCCCGGGACTGTTACACCGTGGAAATCCTTACCTAAGGCGAGCTCTCCCTCCCACCCCCTTCTGTCGGCCTCCTGCAAATGCCGAACATTTTCTCTTGCTATTGTTTCCTCTTCCCTTCCTGCATCTGGGGAGATAGGCACGGGGTGGTGCAGACATAGCGACCAAGACATGCAGGTCTTGAGCCAGAGAGGGGCCCGCGCAGCCGAGGTGGGGGCTGGCCTGGGGCAGTGCAGGGAGGGTTCCCGGAGCAGCCAGCGCAGTTTTAGATCCCCAGGAGCCTGACTTGGTCCTTTCTGCCTGCCGCCCAGCCCTGTCCTGCTGCTGCCCCTGTGTTCCTAGGGGACCTCCAGTCAGGGGACCTGAACTTTTTGCTCTCCTTTTGGGGAGGAGCACCATGGGACCCTCAACTGGTGAAGCAGTCTTTAGGTGCTCAGTCTCTGTTTGAACTCTCACACTGAAAAGGTGTTATTTTGAAATGATTTATTAATTTGCCAGTATTTGGAAAAGGAAAGGGAGGGTTGCGTGAGGCTCTGAGGTGCCCCGAGGGTTAACTCATGCAAAATGGCCCAGTTTCTATTTGGGGCACTTTTATGCCCTGTACCTCTTGTACCTGAACTTACCTACCCCACAGAACATGGAGAAACGATTGCCAGTGTTTTACCCAAATACGGGTAACAGGTTGTTCAAAAGTGGAGGTTCCTAATGACATTTGGAGCAGATTTAAATTATGCCTGCTGGCGAGTCCGCAATAATTTCTGCATTTGCCACACTATATAAGCTTTGAAACATTACAGTCTGAGGTGAGAAAGCTTATTTTTGGCAAAGAGGTGAGTGATTCATCCTAAGTTTTCATTGTCTTACCTGATTATCCAAGAAAATCAACTTCAGAAATATTTAGTTGGGAAAGAAAATGACTCTGTAGGGTAAATTATTCCAACATGATGGTAACGGTGATCGTGTATGTGGATGGGAAGTAGATTTAAAAAAAAAAATAAAAGTATATAGCAAGTTTCAGAAGCCTCTGAAGATTTTTTAAATTTTTGACAAGAAACATCTCCCAGTTCATTTATTTTTATCTAGGTCCTCACACCTGGGAACGCTTGCTATTTTTCACTTTGGATATTTACATTTTGCACAATTTTTTTTTACAGTTATAAATGCCCACTTTTTGTTGATCTTTTTTTTACAGTTATAAATGCCCACTTTGATTGGTAAATCCTGTTCACGAAGATGGAGCGCTATAGCCTGAAATAGTAGGTAGCAATAACTAAGAGAAGAATTTCCTCATGTGTTCTAAGATCTTTGCTTCCCTTGCCCCTGATGTGGTTGGGAGGGATTTGTGCTGAATGGGGCCTCAGAAGACCTGGCTGAACTTGGGTTTCAGTCTCTGTGATGAAGGACAGAGCACTGGGTCTCTTGCTATTTCAAGTAATGGAACTGCTTTCTTTTCCCTGGGTGGTCCCCCCAAACACCCCTTTCTTTGGGCAGTACAGTGGTGGCTCAGTGACAGAATTCTCACCTGCCATGCTTTAGACCTGGGTTCAATTCCCAGAGCCTGCCCATGCAAAAACAAACAAAAAAAAAACACCCCTTTCTTTACCCTGTGGTCTCCTGGAGTTGGCCTGTTTGTCTCTCGTTTCCAGGTGTCATAATTTGCCTTTTTTCATTTCATTTTCCCTAAACTTGTGGTTAGGGTGCAGAATTTTTCATTTCTCTTTCCCCTGATGTCTTGAAATTTACAGGACTAGTACTCTTGTACAGAGCAGTTTGGTCCACAAAGTTTTCTCCTCTGGGCTCCTGAATTTGAATTAGAAAACCTAAGTGCTTCATATCTGCCTAAATTGCAGATATCTTGTTCACTGGAAAACCTGTCTTTGTCCTTGGTCTGTTTCTCTTTCATCTCTTTGGTATTGCTGATGCTTGTCACCCAAAGGTTGGTGAGACTGACCTAGTCAATATATGATATTCATGGTGTTCATTTATAATTATTTGAAGCACCTCTCATGTTGGTGCTCTGAAAGCCAGGTGTTCCTGATAACACGTGCTGTCAACTCTGCCCCAAGTTGGTTCCCAATAAGGTTAGAAGAGTTCTAATCCCTTTGTCTCAAACCTCCATCCCCATCTCTTAGGCCACACATAAATTGTATGGTTATTTATTTATTTATTTTTTTGACTGAAGAATGATGTTAAAGGTTTTCTCGTATTCGTTCTGGTAACCAATTCAGGTGCTTTCTTGGGAGGTATACTTCTACAAATACTTCTATTACTTTAGTTCCACCGGAGAAATGTTTCTGTACTTTTTAAAGTAATAGGTAATTTCTCAGCAAATTAAAATGTTATTCTTTGTATCAACTTTAATGATGGCAATAATATTTGTCATTAATGAGAGGCTTTCTTTCTTACAGGATTATTTAACATATTTTAAAGCCCTGAGAAGTATATAAAGATCTTTTTGTATAAAATTGACTGTTCCTGACAGGATTGTAGAAGCTCATCTGTAAAATCAAGAACACTGATAGTTTGTGTATGGATAAATTTTTGACCACCAACGATGCAATTGATTTAATGTTTTTAATTCTATTTGGCTTCTCTATATCTTGTGTGTCAATTTTGGTCATTTATATTTTTCTGGAAAGTTATTATTTTTATTTAAATTTTCAGATTGGCAAAAAGTTTAAAAATTATTGTATAAAAATCTCCACTTTGTCTTCATTTATATATTCTCCTTTTTATCTTTAACAATGATAATGTTATGTTTGTCTTTCTGTCTTAATAAGAATTCTCAGAAGTGTATCAATTTTATACTTTTTCAATGAACTAGCTTTTGATTGATTTCTAACATATCAATACTTCTTCCTACTGTCTTTGGGTCTAGTTTATTTTTGTTTTCATTTTTCAACTGAAAGATTAGGTCATTAATTATTGAATTTACTTGCCTTCTAATAAGTCTGTTCCCAACTTACAAGGGTAATGAATTATTGAAAAATTACTTTAGTTGAAAACATAATAGCATTTTCATAATTTCAATGGTAATCATTTTTATGAACCCCTGAGCTCCAAAATTGGCACGCATTTAGGCTAAAATTATATCAGTCTTATTCAAATGGATAAAATTACTTTGAGTTAACATTGATTACCATAATTCCTAATAATTTCTCTTTTCTCTTCATCAATTTCTCCACAAATGGCCACTTAGTCCTCATTAAATTCAAAGCTATGTTTCAGTGTTTACTTAAGACTATGCCAAAAGCAAAATATATATTCATGATACTCAAAGTTTATGTAAGTGAATCTTTATTCCAAATGATAGTAAAGAGAATGTCAAAGAAAAATAATTCAGTGATATGATGCAAATGATATAATACTTCCCAAATAAATTTGATGAGACCATTACTGCTACTGACTAGCAAACCCTGTATGTTCTGAGAGGAAAACTTGGCACAACATGTCAGTGATAAAGCAGCAAGGATGACTGCTTGTTTGATCTCATCTCAGAGTGCTGAGCCACTAATTTAAAGTTTATAGAATCCAATTTGGTCCTCCTGAAGTCAAAGAAATAGTCAAAGAAATACCTCATGAGCTGAAATAGAATTATTAAATTAAACTCTTTTTGAAGATGATTTCTCATGATCCAAATGGGTAAATCTTGGAGGAATAAAAGTATACATTTAAGGCTAGAAATACACCTTCCTGTCCTGCTTTAGTTACATAGCAAAGTTCTGATATGTGGAGTGTGTGTACTTTTAGTAATAAACATGTGTTCTGTGTTTTTAAAATTTATTAATAATTTATTGCATTTTGGTGAGATAGGCATAATATTGATTTTTCATATTGATTGAGATTTCTTAGTATATGTCTATTTTTTCCCCATGTTTTCCATATATGCTTCAAAAGAATGTTTATTTTCTATTTATTGGGTGTAGGATTTTATACACATGCACACACACACGAATAGACAATTATGGTGTTCCAACCAAATTTTTGGCTACTTTATCTGTCAGTTTCTGAGGTACGTTAAACTCAGTTTCTCTGTTCATGTCAATTACTATTCATAATTGTGTCCATTTTTATTTTATATATTTTGATGCTATGTTCTTAGGTGCATACTGGTTCAGTACTTGTTATATCTTCCTATTGAATTTTCCCTTTAATCATAACTTATAACTTCTTTATTTACAATTCCCGTTGAGTGAAAATTTATTTTTTTCTTCTTTTACTATTACTATTCCAAATAAAACTGGATTTCACAAATATACATTTTTCCATTTCTGTGTTTTTCACCTCTGCTTTTTCCAGATACCTTTACTGTCAACTCAGCAAGATCACTTTCTTTTAGATATGTCCCCTTAAACACATAAGCCTGATGTGGTTACTCTTAAAAAACACATAATTCCTTTTGTGGTTACTCTTAAAAGTTTAATATGATTGCATGATTTAATAGGAGTCAGGCTAGACTGCCTGGGTTCATATCCCAGACACCAAGCCCAAATATTTTGCAGTTGTGTGAGTTTGGTGAATAAATTAACTTTTCTGGGCTCAGTTGCCACAGCAATAAAATAGGGGCAATTAAAGTACCAACATCATGGGCTATTATAAGAATTAAACTAGTTAATATGTGCAAAGTGCTAAAATAATTGCCCCAAAATATAGCAAACATACTATTTGCTATTTTTATTATTGCTATTAGCTTCCTGAACAACGTAAGAACTTTAAAAATTCTTTATCTGCTTTCTCCTTGTTTTACTATACCGACATTTCTCTTGTAGTTTAGATCTGGTTTGTACTTAACTTCCTCCAAATTAGTTTTCATTTCTTATAAACATCATTTACATAGACTTGCAAACATGTTTATCATTTTCTCTTCGTTGTTACTTCTATACTTCCCTTTCCTTCTAGATTTACTTTTCATTGACACATTTTCTTTTGAAGATACCTTTGAAGATACTTTGAATGGAGAATTCTCTTGGTCTCTGTCTAAAAACGTTTTTATTTTGGTTTTATTCTTGAGTGATAATACAGCTGGTTTGGGGCTATTATCACTTAGAAGATGCTATTTCATTGATTTTTTTCCCCCTCTATTATAGCTGATTAGATTGTCCCTATCATTGCCTTTTGGAATTAGCCTTAGTTTACCAGCTGGTTGCTTTTATGATTTTTTGTTTGGTTATCTCTGATTTTCTTAGTTTCCTCAATGTACCTAAGTATGGATCTATTTTAACTTCTTCCTTGGAACTTGTGCTTCCATGTTCCTTAACTGCATTTAATGCTTTTCATCTCCTTTCCTTTCTGTGCTATTTCTAAGTGAATTCATCAGATCTCTTTTCCAGCTCACCAAATCACTCTTTGTGTATTTCTAATCTGTGGTTAGTCTACTCATTAGATTTTAAATTTTAATTATTATATTTTAATGAAGTTTTTTGGGGTCACTTTTCAAATCCATCTGGGTTTTGTTCATACTGTTCTACTCTTTAATTATAGTTTCTATCCCTCCTTTAATTTCTTTGTTTACTTAACTATAGTTTTTTGGTTTGTTTGGTTGGTTTTCTTTTTTTCTTTTTTTTTTTTTTTTTGCATGGGCAGGTACCAGGAATTGAACCCGGGTCTCCGGCATGGTAGGCGAGAATTCTGCCACTGAGCCATTGTCGCACTGCCCGTAAACTATAGTATTTTATAAACTCTTGCAGATTGTTCTGCTATTTCTAGTTCATGAGGTACTAATCCTTAAGGTTCAAACATCTACCGACTTTAACTTTTGCATATTTATTTCCATATATAATTTGTAGTTTTTATTGTGAGCTTAGCTTTGGCAGGGGATGTTTATTTATTTTGAGTCTGTAAGTTCCTTATTTTGCTAAATGTCTTCAAAATGTTTCCACATATGGTGAGTTTGCTTCTTTCTAGAACCTAGGGTTTCAATGATCAGGTTTTAATGTTAATATCTTAGCTTGATTTTCCTATCTGATTCAAATACTGTAAATATAGATCTGTATGTGGTGTAGACCTGGAGTTTTATATTTCACAGGTAAATTTCTTCCCACCCAAGTCCAGAGAGAATTGACATGTTTCCTTGTTTTTCTTCCTGTGACTACAGGCACCTTTCTTACTATTTATTTATTTAGGACAGAATAGCTCTTTGAGACTCAAGGATTTATGCAAGAGTCCTTCCTTTCATGGTCTAAAGTCAGATCTCTTGTCTTTATGTGGATATTAAAATGTGAGGTCCTAGAATATAGGGCATATATCCATGTCTGAAATTTTGGGGGGTCATTCTGGCTTGAAATCCTACTGATTTTTTTTTTACTTGCTTTCTCTCCTTATTTCTGGCCGCCTAGACATTTTCTTGGGATTTGAACTTGGCAAGATATTGCTATATGTTCATAGTGAAGAAATTTCCAACTGTGCCCAGATTAATGGCTATCTCAGACATTTTACATGGTACTTTCTATTAAATGCTTTCTGTATAGTGTTTAAAGTTTATGGATATGTTCTGCTAATAGAATATCATAATAGCCTCTCTTGAATGTAAGCTGAAAATAAAGCACAGTATCCCAGTTTTTCTATCTGCAGAATATAGAGATGGGTCCACTCTACCTTTTGTTTCATTCGTTTTATTTTCATACTTGGATAGTATAGCAAGGCTAGTTCAGTAGTTGAAAAAAATGTTTCCTAAATTTTGGAAAAGATAACTTCAGATTAGATATAATGCTGTTACAATCCCAGTTCTGCCATTAACTTGGCTATGTGACCTTGGCAAGCTTTCACCTAATTTGTTCTCTCGTATGATTTGTAGATGTAGGGATATATATATCTGCTCCATCTGTTTAATATTTCCAAAAGAATAATTTCAGATATATGGGAGAAAATAATTTATAACAAAGATTTTACTTTTTATATAAAGTGAAAGAAATATAAGCCAAGAGAAGCATGGATTTATATTATTAAAGTGATGTGTAGCATGTTGTCATTCTAAATGATAGATGTGCAATTACAGGTTACATTCTTGCAATTCCCTCTTTTACATTGAATGCAATGAATTATAATTGATATGCCTACTGCAGTAATCCTGTACATTGTTCATCACTGCCCAAGGGTTTCCTCATCTTTATTTCAAATTTATCCCTCGCTTGAATGTCATGTGCAGTTCTGCCTCTTCAGTAATTCCAAAGGAGGGTAGGGAAATCCCTCTGAAAACTCTGTGTGATCATGACACAATCATATTTTGAAGGTGGGTTTCTTGTTTTCTCTTAGCACATGAAGGCTCACATGTGAAAGACAAGACTCAAGTGCCCACTCTTAACTGAGATCCAGAGGGCACTTGAGTCTCATGCTTGATTCTTATGACTGTCTTGATTTTCATCATAAAATCAGAGGATAATGATAATACCATCCCTCCTTGGGTCTGGATGAGCTTCATAGGCTCATTGTGCAGACAAACTGAAATATTATCTGAAGCCAACTGTGCCTCCAACAGCTATGTAACCTCACAACAGCTTTGTAAGTTAAGTAGGCCAAAAAGAACAAACAAAAAACTGAGGATCTGAAAGACTGATTTGCCCAACACAGCATAACTCACAAGTAGTACTAATCAGAACTTGAGTATAGAATGCCTAAATCTTGGTCTAGCCTTTTACCATCACCCATGAATCAGGGAATGTAGACTTTTAATGCTTTACAAATATGTATTTAACACTAAGTATTCAGAGGTTAAAGGTTCAACACATCCTAAGTTGAACTATACATATAATCGACATATTTTAATAGACCGCATGTCAACCTGAACAGATTTACAAGAGAGAAGTTGTTTAAATGTACTTCACTTTTGAACACACAAATGCAAATATGATTTGCACACACAAACATGTACATAAACATAGATAAATGACATTCATTAACATGTAAACACTATGAGGAAAAGGACTTTGTTTGACTACTATCTAGGACAGTGCCTGGCACAAAAATAATTATTGAGTACATGAATAATATAGAGAGACCTTTTTGTTTTGCTGCATTTGAATAATTTGGTATCTAACCACATATCCTGATTTGATCATAATATTCATGATTTCCATTCATCATCCTGGCATAACTATTAATAGTGTACACTTTCACTCTCAAAATATCCTAGTTTGACCAAAATTAAGCCTGAGAGTCACCCCTGGAGAACCTCTTTTCTTGCTCAGATGTGGTCTCTCTCTCTCTCTAAGCTGACACAGCAAGCGAACTCACTGCTCTCCCTCTCTATGTGCGCCATGACTCCCAGGGGTGTAACTCTCCCTGGCAAATTAGGGTAGAAGTCCCAGGATGAGCTGGGACCCGACATCAAGGGATTGAGAAAACCTACTCGATCAAAAGGGGGTAGAGAGAAATGAGAAAAAAGTAGAGTCAGTGGCTGAGAGATTTCAAACAGCCAAGCGGTTATTCTGGAGGTTATTCTTATATAGATATCCCTTTTCAGTTTATGGTATATTTGAGTGGCTAAAGGGAATGTACCTGGAACTGTAGAGGTGTGTTCCAAGAGCCTTGTTTCTTGAAGATGATTGTATGAAGATAAAATGTTTACAATTATATCTATGACTGTGTGATTGTGAAAAGCTTTTGTCTGATCTCTTTATTTAAGGTATGGACAGATGAGTAAAAAATATGGATAATAAAATAAACAAATAATAGGGGGAACAAAGATTAAAATATATTGGGTAGATGGAAATACTAGTGGTCAATGAGGGGGGTAAGGGGTATGGTATGTATGAGTTTTTCTTTTTATTTCTTTTTCTAGAGTGATGCAGATATTCAAAAAAAATGATCATGGCGATGAATATACAACTATGTGATAATATTGTGAGCCACTGATTGTATACCATGCATGGAATGTTTATATGTTAAGAAGGTTTGTGTTGTATGTTGTTATATCAATAAATTTGGTAATTTATTTGTTCACTGTATTTATAATGCGTGTGCCATTACTGGACTTACATCAAGAGGTAATTTAGGCTCTGGTGCCCCAAATCCCAGTTCTGCCTTTAGTGGGTGTGAACTTTGGGTGAGTTAATTAACCACTCTAAACTTTAGTTATTTCTTCTGCAAAATGGAGATGACAGTAGCTTTCCATGATATATTGAATCATGCATCCCTATAAAACGTATGTTCTTAATCTTAATCTATGTTCTTGTGGGTTTGAACCCATTTGTAAATAGGACTAATTGAAGGTGTTATTAGTTAAGGTGCGGCCAACTGAATCAGGGTGAGTCTTGGCCTGTTTTGCTCAAGACCTTATAGGGAGACTACAAAAGAAGTCAGAAGTCGGCAGAAATAGCAGACCCAAGACAGAGACAGCTCCATGTGATAGAGAAAGAGATGCAAGCCAAGGAACCCAAAGAATTGGGCAAACCAGCACCAGTGCACTACAGACTTTGGGAGAAAGCACAACTTGCTGAAGCCTTGATTTTGGACCTCAGTCTTTCCAAACCATGAGCCAATAAATTCCTGTTTTTAAGCCAACCGATTGTGTAGCATTTGTTATAGCAGCCTGGAAAACTAAGACACTTCATTATGTTATTGTGCAGATAAAAGTCACACACTTAGAACATTTGCTGCCTTATAAGCCTTAGAAGTTTGCATTACCCTTAGATGAGAACAAATCCCTTGTTTCCTTCCCCCAAAGCATAATAGCATTGAATAGTGAAAGTCTGTTTTGTCTAGTTGCTCCATACAAGTTGTTAGGTAGATTGTCTCATTCTTCTCTCTTGCTTTTGGTGTTATGAATAGTTTCTCTCTAGATCATGCATGCTATATAAATACAAAAATAATCTTTCTAATGTTGATAAGTTAGTTTGTAGTGGAAAAGAATAGCAATGCACACCCTTTGCTTTATCCCATATCCTTGTCTTGAAACCAAGAGTTAACAGCCAGACTTAATAGGTGGAAAGCAGAAGAGCACTCACTTCTCAGGGAACCAAATCAGATGAGCAGGCTTTCTTCTTGAGTTCCCTCTTGACACTCCTTGGAAATCCCAGAGCTGCTGGATCTGTTCAATGCCATTAAGGTTTATGGACATGCTGGATGGAACACAGTGAGGGGCAAATGCGTTTTTCAGCAGATGGTCTCCAAGTCTGCCTGCATCTTTAATAAAAAGAGAGTTTTGCAAGGAATCTAGATATGACAACATTCTAAACCAAAATGCTGCTTAAATAAATCATTGCTATTTAAAACATGTGAACCAGGGCTTTTTCTCACTAATATTCTAAGCAGAAGGAAGAATTCGCCAACTGGACATTTTCTCTAATTCAACACTAGACTAATGGCGAGGGAAACCTCTAATGAGAAATTGTAGCCTCTGTTTTATGAACTGATTGAAACCTCTGGTCTTAAGGGTTGAGAAGAAGACCCATTGTTAGTGTTCACAGTGTCTTGTCTGCTACTGAGAATGATATTTTTCCTACATTCTCTTGGGGACTGTTTGGAAGAGTCTAGAAGTTGCTGATTCTGGCTTGAGGACCTATGAAAACACTTGCTTGTATGAACTTGCTCCTGCCCCAGATGCTCTGCTTCCTGTTGCCTGGGTTTGTTTTCTTCAGAGTTTTTATCACTATCTAACCTTTTTCTGCCTGTGTACCAGCTCAAGGAGTGAGAGGCCTTGTCTCTCTTGCTTGTACCTGCCTCCGTGGATATTGGGTGCAGTCAGAACTTACATTCTCTACCTTCTGAAACATGATGTTTTATGTTTGCGGTTGCTTCACTTCTAGAATCTAAGTTGAGCCTCATAGTTTCTATATTTTGTTTTCTTTTACTGCTTCCATTATTCATTCATGCACTTCCATTCTCAGCTCCACTTGTGAGTGCTAATGGTTTTGCTGAAGGGACTTATTAGGTTGATAAGATTGTTCATTTATGTATTTAATATCTTTACTCCCTCTGCTGTGATTTTATTTTGTCCTGTTCTTTTCAGTTTTTCACTTCTGTTTTGTGCTTTGAGGCCACTGAAACTAGGGCAATTGTTACTTTTCCCAAATATCTGAACAGAGAGTGCATATAATTGGCAGGATTTCAGTGCTTCATTTTTCCATTCAGTGTGTTAGTAGGATTGGCTATTATTTTTATGAAACATGATAATCATGATGAAAGTGAGAGAATAAGAACCTGCCTGAATCCTAAAGACATGTACATCCTGATATTGAGAGTTTGGTCTTTGCAAACTGTAAGCAAGCAGGAGGACACATGGATATGAAAAGATGATTGAGTTGTTCATCAGAAGTCAGGGAGGCAGACGCAAGCTGAACAAAAATGCCATGATTCTCGGAAGTTAAGAAAATGGTGTAATTTACCAAATAGAGGCATTTCTTAGTTTAGCCTGAGCCACTGGTTTGCAATTATTTTGCCATCCATGTAAATAGCTGGTGCCTGTAGTACAGTGTTAGCAGCCTCTTAATTGAAAAATGAAATTAGGTAGCAATTACTAGCAATTGTGGGTTTCTTTACTATACTTTGATCTATTTATTTTAGGCACGTGATGCATTTGTTTGGAAGGCAGGCTCTTAAAGAAATAAAAACCAACCAAAATAAAGCTTAGACTTGAGGTGGGGTAGGGAGACTCCCTGAAAAACGTTATACAAGTTAATTTCAGCAATGGGCAAAATAAATAAATAAATAAAGCCCAAATGGACACAAATAATTTACTAACACATGGGTTGAAAGAATAACAAATCCTAGGGTTTAACATCTAGCTTGGAGCAATAATAAAAATGTTTTTCCTGCATGGAAAGTTTTGCATCTAGGTTACAGTATACCAGAGTCCATATCACCTTTCACCCAGTGTGGCGCTCCCTCCTGCCCACGCTCTCTGAGCATGACTCTGCAAAGGGCCGTTTCAGAAATTGTCATCAGACTTAACTACTCTCTGGATTCTGTAATTCCCCCTAAATAATGTCTGCCAATTGGTCAAGCCCCATTATCAAATGGTCTTTCTATAGTGGAAAAAAAAAAGGGAGTCCTAGACCCACAAAGAGAAGTAACTCAACTCAGTAAAGTAGAAAAATACATATTTGGAATCGTATAAGGACTGTTGAATCTGCTTCATGGCTGTAAAATCTAAACCTAAACCTGCTGTCATAATGGACTCAGAACAAGTTGTGATGGCTCTGTCTGGACTTCACATGAAGCATGAGTAAAGGTTCACTTTTGGTATAAGTGGACTCAGTCTAAAGTGGGCTGTGTCTGCCTGCCTAAGGGCAGCACTCAGAATTTTAACAGCAGGATCTTGTTTCCCACATGGCTCTCTTAGAAATACCCCTGGCATCTGTGGATTCCTTTACTCTGCATGGGAGGCACACACCTCAAACCCAGATATGCAGTGTGGTAAATGCAGGCAGACTTTGAAAACTGGCCAATGTGATCGTGACTGCCTCCTGATGCACAGCTGCTGCCCCAGTGGGCAGTAAAGGCATAACTAAGCCAGTTATCACTTCTGGCCTAATGGGGAGAGTGCGGCATTTGTATTTCATCGTTGTTGCACTGTGCGCATAGAGTACTTTCCAAAATGCATACGCATAGACCTAGCATAATGCTTCTCTCACTGCCACTGAGTGGAAACGTGCTAATTGCCAGAACTGAACATCAAAGGAATCAGGGTGGCGCTCCCTCCAGCCCCAGGCTTGCCCCACTTCTAGCTTCAGAAAGGGGAATGAGACCCTTTTGGAGAGCAACCTCAGATGGTGTGTTTTAGCAGGAAGGCGTCGAGGGGTAGGGGTAGCGATGAGGGGTAAAGTGCTTAATTGGTTTTGGTTCTGTGAAAGCCAGTTAGTGGTAAGCATTCTAATACAAAACTTAAACCTATGGATGACCCCAATTTAAAAAGTAAGGAATGGTATTTACAGCAAAGTAATTTATTTATTTGTTTTTACTACTTTTCCACTGGCTTTCCTTACACTTATAAGCACAATTTTTTGTATCTTGAAAAAGAAGAAACCAATTTGCATCTTACAAGATCACTAAGTAAAAAAATTGCAGGATCTTTACTGTACATAGATGCTAAACAGCCATTCTTCTGCATTTCATTATCTTAAAAAATTCCAGGAAAGATAGTGAACTTCTGGGCCACAAACGTAGCCATCGAGTAGCAGTGGCCTGTGTTGGCCCCTTCCCTGGACTTAGATCTTGAGGTGCTTTTGGAGGGCTATAGGTCACAAGTTGGGGGCCTGTTCAAAAGCAGCTTTGTTTATTTTGCAGTGGCACAGAAGCCTGGCTGCTGAGCCTTAGGGCTGCTTTCCTCCCTGTGACTAGCCGGGACAGCCTTGTTCCTGCTCAAAGTGAGACTCTTCAAAGCCACCAGGCTATGTGGAGCAAAAGAACTCCTTTTCAGGGGAAGGGATAGCTTGCTTCTTTTGCAGTTGGGGCTTTCCTTGACTATGAAGCGGCTGTGAGCAGCAGTGAGAGCTTAGAGGAGGGTGAGTGGGAGTTGGGAGAACGGGGACAAACGTGTGCCCTGACTAAAGGAAACCCCTGCTCTGCTTCCGCTGATTGCCACCGTGTGGAAAGCGGCATGAAGTGAGGGGCAGAGGGTGCAGTTCTGATTTTTCAAGATAAACTGGAAATAAGAATTCATATGGGAAACCTCTCAACTTCTAAAGATCAGCTCAATATTTGAAAACAGGTAGGCAGGCTAAACAAAAGCAGCCTGCAGTGCTTGTGGTCCTTGGCTTGCCAGTTTGCAACCTCTAGTCCAGGCTTTTTCAAGCTGCACGAAGTTTTGCTTCCAGTTATACTTAAGGGCCCTGAGCCTATTGCTTGGGATACTTATATACCCAAGATCAGTTCGAAGTTGTGTTATGATCAAGTTAATTATCAAAATTCATACCATTCTCAGTGTTAGGATGGTGGGAAGGTGGCAGCGCAGGGAGCGCCAGGACTCAGTCCTTCCACCAGAACAACTACTGAATGGGCAGGAACTGCCTGAATTGACTGTTTCAGAACTCCAAAGACCATCAGAACACTGCACAACCTCCAGAAAAGTGGGAGGAAGAGGCTGAAAAATTGCGATAAATGGTAGTAAATTCCTCTTTCTGTGCATGGTGATGACCCACGCCCAGCCCCACTCTGGTGGCAGGCTGCAGTGGGGTTTGGGGGTTCAGCCCTTGGCAAAGCCTGCAGATGTCAGAAAGGGACATAAAAGTCCACTTCCCCAAGATCCAATAGTGCCTGGGTCGATTGCTGATCATGGCTTTGACCTGCTACTTCTGTTTACAGTGGGAAGCGCCACTTTGAGGGTGGGCCCTGTTCCAGCCTGGCCCAGAAAAAGTTAGAGGAGGAGACTTAGAGCCAGCACGTTTCCTCAGAGCTGTGGAGGACACTTGAAGGGCAACACTCACGGGGCAGGTCCCGAAAGCACAGATTGGGCAGCCACGGGGGGAGCTCCTGGAGCCCTTTCTGGCCCCCTTCCCAGCCCCTCCTCAGGGCAGTCTAGAGCCAACTTGTGCTTCCTTGTGGGCCCCGGGCTGTGTTCTGGCTGGAAAGACTGAATCTGGAAACTCCTCTCCAGGGAGGATGTGCCCTCCCGAAAAAGCAGCTTGAGATCAGGAAAGCAGTAAAAGCAACCATTGAGGTGAACAGCTTGGGGCAAAAATATACCTGCTTTAAGTCCCGCAGTGGAACTCACAGGAGAGGAGAAGGTCTGTCTCCTGAGAAGTAGAGGACATTCGACTCCTGCAAACAGGGGACATCCTCAAACCACTAAGAGGCACAAGCCCAGGACAGGACAGGGAGGACCTGAACTTTGCATTCGCCTTGGGTGGACCTTCCCGATAGGAGGGCCGACACTCAAGAAAATCTCTGTAGTATCTCCAGCTGGTTACAAACTTATGAAACAGACATCTCAGGGGATAAATCCCAGAGTTAACATTTTAAAATATTAAAATGTAGAGTATGTGAGAAAAGATTACCAGACAAAGAAAACAGGAAATGATGGCACATCTAAAGGAAGAGGATAAAATTCCAGAAAACATCAGTGAAGAAGATCAGGCTGCAGACATGCCAAAGACTTTAAAAAAGTAATCTTCATTATGCTCAAGGTGATGAAGGAAATGCAGAGAAAATACTAAAGGATAGCAGGAAAGCAATGAATGAACAATCTTAGAATCTCAGTAAAGAGAAATTTTAAGAAGGAACCAATTAGAACTACTAGAGTTGAAGACCACAATAACTTAAGTGTGCTATTAGGCAAGAAAAGTAAATAAAAGGCATCCAAATCAGAAAGGAAGAAGCAAAGCTCTCCTTGTTTGCAGATGACATGATCTTATATATAGAAAATCCTGAAAAATTCACAACGAAGCTTGTAGAGTTAATAAATGAATTCAGCAAAGCGGCGAGGTACAAGATCAACACACACAAGTCTATTATATATGCTGGTAATGAGCAATCAGAAGAAATGAAGAGAAAATTCCTATTTAATGACAACTTTAGAGTTAAATATCTAGGAAAAAATCTAGCCAAGGATTAAAGAACACAGAAAATAGCAAAACTTTGCTGAAAGAAATCAAAGACCTAAATAAATGGAAGGATATATCACATTCATGGATGGGAAGACTATATCTCATTATGATGTAAGTTCTACCCAAGGTGATTTAAAAATTCCATGCAATTCCAATCAAAATTCCAACAGCTTCTTTGGAGAAATGGAAAAGCCAATCATCAGATGGTCCCTGAATAGCCAAAGCCATCTTGAAAAAGAAGCACAAAGTTGGAGAACTCACACTTCCCCATCTTAAAACTTATTACAAAGCCACATTAATTAAAACATCATGGTACTGGCATAAGGGCAGATGTATAGACCAATGGAATGGAATTAAGTGGTCAGGAATCAACCCTCATATTTATGGCCAGCTGATTTTTGAGAAGGGGGTGAAGACCACTCAATTGGGAAAGAATGGTCTCTTCAACAAATGAAAAACTGGATCTCGATTTGCACAAGAATGAAAGTGGACGTCTACCTCACACCATATATAAAACTCAACTCAAAACTGATCAAAGACCTAAATGTAAAATCCACAACTAACAAACTCCTAGAATAAAATTTAAGAAAGCAACCTCAGGACCTTGTGTTAAGCAGTGGTTTCTTAGGCTTTACACCCAAAGCACAAGCAGCAAAAGAAAAAAAAAATAGGTAAATGGGACCTCATTAAAATGAAAAACTTTTTGCCTCAAAGGACTTTATTATGGAAGTAAAATGAAAGCCTATACAATTGGAGAAAATATTTTGAAACCACATATCTGATAAGGATTTAAAATCTGGAATGTATAAAGAAATCCTTCAACTCAGCAGCAAAGATACACCCTAATTTAAAAATGGACAAAAGACTTGAATAGACATTTCCCCAAAGAAGATATGCAAATTGCCAAAAAGCACCTGAAAAGATGCATAACATCTTGAATCATTGGGGAAATGCAAATCAAAACCACAATTAAAAAAAATTTTTTTTTTTACATGGGCAGGCACCAGGAACCGAACCCGGGTCCTCTGGCATCACAAACAAGCATTCCTGCCTACTGAGCCACCGTGGCCTGCCCCAAAACCACAATTTGAGATACCATTTCCCACCCTCTAGAATGGCTACTGTTAAAACAACCAGCATAGATTACAAGTGTTGGAGAGGATGTGGAGGATGGCAACACTCTTTCACTGCTGGTGGGAAAGTAAAATGGTGCAGCCATTGTGGAAGACAACTTGTCATTTCCTCAATAAGTTTCTAATTACAATATGATCTGGCATTCCCATTTTTAGATATCTATCCAGAACAATTGAAAGCAGGGACTTGAACAGATATTTGCACATCAATATTCATAGTGGCATTATTCACAATTGCCAAAAGATGGAAGCACCCCATCCACTCATCAGCGATGAATGGATAAGAAAAATGTGGTATATGAACTCAATGGAATATTATTCAATCATAAAAGGAAAGACATTCTGATACACGTGATGAACCTTGAAGACGTCATGTTGAGTCAAATAAGCCAGACACAAAAGAACTAATGTTGTATGTCTCACTGGTAGAAGTTATTAGAAGCACACCCATAGAGTCAGAATCTAGAATATAGATATCAGGGGATAGGGTAGAGTAAGGAATAAGAAGTTAAATCTTAAAATCTACAGCACTTCTGTTTGCAATGATGGAAGGTTTTGGTAATGGATGGTGGTGATGGTAGAACAACATTGTGAATGTAATTAACAGCACTGAATTAAGGATTTGAATGTGGTTAAAAGGTGAAATTTTAAGTTGTGTATATGTTACAAGAATAAAAATTAAATTAGAAAAAAAATCCATAGAAATAAGCCTATTGTTGGTGGTTCTAAGTATAATGTTTTTCTTAAATAAAAAAAAAATTTAAAAATCCATAGAACTGCACAATGTAAACAGTGAGCCCTAAGTTAAACCATGAACTATAATTATAGTTCAATTATAAAAACATACATTCATCCACTGTAGCAATTGTACCATACCATTGCAAGATGTTAATAATAGGGTGGTACATGGGAATCCTGCATTTTATGTGTAATTTTTCTGTAAACCCACAAGTTCTCTAATAAAAAAATAAAAAATAAAAAGAAAGTGCCAATGCCCAGGTCCCACTCTGGGCCTGGGGATTGCTTATAGTTCCCCAGATATTTCATCGAGTAGCTAGCACTGAGAATCACAGCTCTAGGTGAAAACCATGATGAGATGGAATGTTTGGACATCAAAGCAATGCCATCATGTGTGCACAGGGCCCGCAGACTTGAGGTTGGTGGGGAGGCTGCTCCCAAGTCACTTTCCCCAGCCCTGCCTGGCCAGCCAGACCAGTCCAATCCCTGTTCCCAGGACAAGTCCAGCCTCCTGGCACTCTCAGGCTTCAGACTGGTTTGGTGAGAAGTGGATAGTGTCACCTCTGCTGGGTGATCTTTGGCCAGGAAAGAAATTTCTGTGCCTCTCTGGACTTTAATTTCTTTCTCTGTAAAGTGGGATGGGCAGAGGGGATTGAAATAGTTTCTAGTGTTCCTTCTAGGTTCATCCTCATACACCCAGACTTGTATTTCAAAGGCACTTTGGAGACCATTTAGTTTGATTCTGCCTTCTTACAGTTGGGGTAACTGAAGCCCAGTGAGGTAAAAGGCTTTGCCTAGAGTCAGAAATACCAACACTCCATAGGGGAAAATTTTGGTTTCCACGGAAAACAATTCTTCGTTATAGCACACCTTTCTACATTATCTGCTTCTGATTCTTTGGAGGCTCTGTGCCTTTCAGTACCTCTGAAGTTGTAGATAACCGACAATGCAAAATCATTCTTGCCTTTAGATAAGTACATTTTTGTTCCATGAAGGTTTAATTGATTTCCTTCTCCCTCTGTGGAAGAGGCTAGTTGGCCTTCATTTGTACATTTCCCTCAATATTCCTGACCTACACATGTTTCTGTGATTTGGATTCTCCTTTGGATCATGTAACATTTTACAGGTTCCCTCATTAAAGAATTAAATAAAATCTTCAACATGTGTTGATTAAAAAAAAATGCTTTCATCACTTGTAACAAATGTACCACACCGATACAAGACATTAATAATAAGGTGGTATATGGGAATCCTGTGTTTTATGCATGATTGCTCTGCAAACCCACAGCTTCTGCAATTTAAAAAAAAATAGGACATTCTCAGAATGTGAGAAAGTGATCATGTTACATAAAGAGAAATAAATAAATAAATAAAGCTGGGGCAAACTATTAACATTGACAAAAGTGAAAAGGTCAGTTACACCCATGGACTAACTAATGAAAAGGCATTCATGCTTTACTCTTTGAATGCAAGCAACTTCGGTGCAAGGACGCAGAGCTGGGATGGCGTTCGAGGCAGTCACATTCACCCATCTCCTCTGCCTCTAATGTGTAGCTAAGTCATGAAACAATTCCTCTGTGAAAGGTAAACCTATGGATAGATCAGATACCACACTGGTAATTATTGGTATCTGTTATAGGTTGAATTGGGTCCCCCCAAATGATATGTTACACTCTTACTCCTCAGTGCCTTAGATTGTGACATCATGTGGAAACAGAGTTGTTGGAGAGTAATTAAGCAAGATGAATTCACACTGGAGAAGGTTGGGCCCCCATCCAGTCCGACTGGTGTCTTATAAGAAGAGGAAATCTGGATGCAGACTGGGAGACAGAGAGGGAAACAGGGGAGTGCCATGGCTGGCTGGCACCTGCCAGCAGCTGGAAGAGACTTGGGAAACATTGCTCTCCAAGGTCTGGAAGCCCTCGGCCCTACGGAGGCTTTGAGTTTGGACTTGCAACCTTCAAAACTCTGTGGCAGTAAATTTCTGGCATTTTAAGCACCCAGCCCTAGGAAACTGACAATGTGGACTGAATGAAAGTGTTACTGACCCACTAAAATTTCTCTATTTTGTCAATTAAAATAAGGATATGTCAGTTCTTAGGGTCCCAGTAGAGTCTCAGGTACTATATAAGAGTCATCTGCCTTTAAAATATATGTGGGAAAAATCAATGAATTTTAACAATAGAAAATAAACACTTCATACTATAATTATGCTCTGCTTCTTTTCTGATTAATTTTTACCCATAGAAGTACTGATAACAATGAACATATGTGCTGGGGTAGATTGTTAAACCATGTTAATGTGCTACAATTTGCTCAACCATTTCCCTATTATTTGACATTCTGCTGTAAACATTTTTGTAGAAATTTCTTATTTTGCTCTTTGAATTGCAGGAAATCCTGATTTTTTTTGCCTCTTATTTTTGACCAACCCATGCTTTGCACATTTTTTATCAACACTCCTAGAGTAGCCTTTCAAAGGCTCAATTCCCACTCTGTATCAGCTGATGTGTCAAGATTTTGGTTCCTATTGCATGGTGACCCTTATACCAGCAGAGTTCAGTTTTAGCAACATAATCTCTTTATGCCTGTTTGTATAGTAGTGTTTATGCAGTTATATAAATATTTCATTTCACTTTGTCATAATTATTTTAGCAGGAAAGAGAAAAAATGAAGGTGGAGGTCTTTTCAGGGTGAACAGTATAGCTCTTATGCCTTAATGAGACAAAGATGGAAATCACCAGTAGTATTAAAAGCACAAGCCCTTTGCTATAATCAGATATTAGCCAGTTGGCTTTGTATTCTGCTGGGAATTTAAAAAAAGAATTAAAGATTAAAAAAACAAACATGAAGTGTCTCACTAGGAATGTGAAGATTGTCATAACCAGCAAAGTACAAGATTTTTAGCTTTCAGGGATTGGAACCCCCAATTATAACATGAACATCTGTGCTTTTACTCTGTGCTGCTCCTTATTCTTGGAGCTCAATTCTGAAGAGAGAATAACTGGATCAAAGGAAAGTCATTTATTTCTACCCACTGAGCACTATGTAACACAAGATTGCCGAAGTGAGTAGATGCCCCCAGCCTGGTAAACATGTGTTCTGGTGGGTGAGACTGGACCTCAGATAGTGTGGCAAGCACTAGGCTAACGACCTTTGCACAGTGTCACAGAGGGCAGTGAGGGACCCTTCCACAGTCAGAAATGTCTTAACTGAAAAGCACAGCTGTACTCTCAGACCCTTGTCTGTGAGGGGCTTTACCAGTGGTAAAATCCAAACCCACACTGGACGGCAAGGCCCAGGGCACAGCACTCGCCCTCTCTTGGATTTCTTGTGGCGTTGCCTGCAGACCACACTGTGCCCTTCATTCTAGCGCTGTCTTACATGTGTCCTTCCCGTTCCTTCCACTTGGAAGACCTCCCCCTCCCTCTTCATTTTGCCAATTCCTATTCTTCTTCACTCCTTAGGTGAAATATTTCTTTAAGGAATTCCCCTCCTCCACTGAGCAGATGTGGGTCCCCAACATGGCTTCACTGTCCATGACAGGCGTGCGGTCCTTAGTGCCCCATTTGACATCCCTGCTTCCCAAGGACAGAAACCGTGTGTCTTGTTTGTTGCTGTGGTCTTAGTGCCGTGCACATTTCATGATGGTGAGCGCTTAAAAGTGCTTGTGGATGAACGAGTGTAGGAAGAAGGAGTCACATAAGTTATTTCTTAGTTGCTGGAAAGGATAAATATTTTCTTTGTAATAACTTTCCCATTCAGTACACAATTTCTGCCATATGACTTGTAGGTTATTCAGTCGTTTCTCCGCCACACGTCTCAAGCACCTCACTGGAGTTTTAGAGAGGAGAGCCCGCTTCTCTGCCATCTAGGCACTTCTGCATAGTGGTTAAGATTTGGCATTTGGCATCAGTCTGGAGTTTTATAGACGATCTTTATCATGTTGAGGAAGAACCCCTCTATTCCTATTTTGATGACAGCTTTTATCACGAATGGATATTGAATTTTGTTAAATGCTTTGTTTGTATTGATTGATATGATCATTGTGATTCATTTTCTCTATAGCCTATTAATATGGTAGATTACATTGATCAATTTCTGAATACTGAGCCAGCCTTATATCCTTATGATAAAATTAGTTAGTTATGGTGTATAATTTTAAATATATATCGCTCAGTTATTTTTGCTAATATTTTGATAAGGATGTTTGTGTCTATATTTGTAATGGATATTGGTCTATAGTTTTCTTTTACTGTATTACCCTTGTTTAGCTTGTTATCAGGAAAATACTAATTTCAAATAATGAGTTAAGAGGAGAAAGTACTCTTCTATTTTTTGGAAGAAACTTGTAAAATTGATGTTAATTCTCCTTTAAATGTTTGGTAGAATTCCTAAACTACCTGGGCCTGAAGAGTTCATTCTTTGTAGTTTAAAAATTATGAATCCATGTTATGCCAATGGTAGGGCTATTCACATTTTCTTTTCTTATTGAATGAGTTGTGGTAGTTTGGGTTTTTTGAAGAGTTAGTCCTTTTCATCCAAGTCATCAAATTTATGTGCACAGAGTTGTTTAATAGCGTTCCTTATTGTCTTTTTAATGTTTGCAGAGTGTGTAGTGATATTCATGTTTCATTTTTGATATTAGCAATTTGTGTCTTCTCTCTTTTCTGTCTTATTTTTTTCTGTTTTCATTTTCAATTTCATTGATTTCTTCATTATTTCCTTCTTCTGCTTGCTTTGGGTTTATTTTGCTCATTCTTATTTAAGTTCTTGAGAGGGGATTCCTGCATTCCTGTGGGTTACTTGAACATTTTTTAGAATTTGCTATTATTTACCTATAGTGTTTTAAAATGTATTTCTTTGTACAGCTTTTTGAATGGTTGCCCTAAGTATCACATATACATAACTTATAATAGTTCACTGGTATTGTCATTTTATCAGTTTGTGAAGTGGAGAAACCTTACATCCCTTTACCCACTGGTAAATATAATTGTCTCCCACTGGTAATATAATTGTCTTAGATATTTCTTCTACGTATATTTACAAACAATCACATAGTGTTTGTTTTAATTTTTGCTTCAATCATGAAACATAATTTAGAAAATTCAAGGGAATAAAAGTCTATTTCATTAACCCACATTTTTGCTTACCATATTCTTTCTTCCTTCCTCATGTTTCAAGATTCCTTCCTTTATTACTTCTTTTTGTTTATCGAACTTGCTTTGTCTATTCTTTTCAGGTGTTGCTGTCAATAGTTCTCTTAGTTTTCCTTTATCTGAGACTGTCTTTATTTCACCTTCATTTCTAAAGGATATTTTTCCTGGATTTAGAATTTTGGGTTGGCAGTTCTTTTCTTTCTGCACTTGAAAACTGTTGTTCCACTTCTTATGGCCTCCATGATTTATAATAAGAAATCTGTTCTCTTTTGAATGATTTTTCCCGACAGATAAGGTGTTGTTTCTCTCTGGCTTTTTTCAAGATTTTTTCTCCCCAGAAGTTTGACTGTGATGTGTCTCAGTCTTGATTTCTTGGGCTCAACCTATTTGGGGCTCACTCAGCTTCTTTAATATATGTAGATTTGTCTTTTGCCAAATCTGAGAAGTTTTCAGCCATTATTTCTTTGAGAACTTTTTCAGCTCTACTCAACTTTATTTTCAGGTGAACTCTAAAGAATGTTTGATGTTTTGTTACAATCCCACAGATCCTTTAGGCTCAGTTCACTACTTTTTTTTTTAATACTTCTGTTTAAGAAAACAAACAATGCACTTAGAACCACCAAAATTGGATATCTTAGTTACTTAACTATAGGCATATTTAAATAAAGTATTTATATAATCATTGTAAAGCCTGTTTGTATAGTGAATTTCATAAGCCAATTTAAAATTAAGTCAAGAAAGAAATCTACAAATTCAATTGCAAACTTCTTAAATTCTAAATATTAAACATTAATTTAAATACCATTTGTACAACTGTCAAAACTGTGAATATCAAAATATGAAGTAGAAACTTATTACAAATATCTACATTGCTAGGAACTGTTACTAAACATTTTCCTGAATTCAGGAAAACATGAAGATACAAATATTTTTACAATCAACATATGAAAATCTTAACCACCTAAAATGGATATCTTAGTTAGCTTATCCATAGGCATATTTAAATAAAATATCTAAGTAATCATTGTAAAGCCTGTTTGTACAATATGTTTCATAAACCAATTTAAAGGTAAAGCAAGAAAAGAACAAAATCTATAGATACAGATATCAGAGTTTCTTCGATTCTAAATATTAATATCTTAAATACCATTTGATTAACTATCAAAACTGTGAGTTCTCAAAATATCAAGTAAAAAGATATTACAAATATCAACTTTGCTATAATAGTGACCTATGTTAGTAAACACTTTCAAGTTTTTGATTTCAGGAATTTATCTTATCTAATTTATTATAGTTGCCTATAGTTTTTTTTTAAACATTTTTTGTTGTAAAATATAACATATATATCTATATATGTACATATATAAAGAAAAGAAGAAAAACGCAGTAATTTTCAAAGCACACTTCAAAAATCAGCTACAGAACAGGTCCCAGAATTTGTCATGGGCTACCATGCCCTCATCTCAGATTTTTCCTTCTAGCATCTCCAAAGCACTGGAGGCTTTACCAGAATCATGCGATATCTGTCCTTTTGTGTCTGACTTATTTCATTTAGCATTATGTCCTCCAGGCTCATCCATGCTGTCATATGTTTCGAGACCTCATTTTGTCTAAATGCTGCATAATATTCCATCATATGTATATACCACATTTTGTTTATCCACCCATCTGTTGATAAGCACCTGGATTATTTCTGTCTCTTAGTAATTGTGAATAGTGCTGCTATAAACATCGGTGTGCAAAAGTCTGTTCATGTCACTGCCCTCAACTCTTCTGGGAATATACCAAGTACTGGTATTGCCAGGTCATAGGGCAACTCAATATTAAGTTTTCTGAGAAATTGCCAACTGTCTTCCACAGCAGCTAAACCATTATACATTCCCACCAGCAGTGAATAAGTTTTTCAATTTATCCACATCCTCTCCTACACTTATAGTTTCCTGTATAATAGCAGCCATTCTTATAGGTGTGAGGTGATATCTCATTGTCATCTTAATTTGTATTTCCCTTATAGCCAGTGAAGATGAGCAGCTCTTCATGTGCTTTTTAGCCATTTGTATTCGCTCTTGAGAAAAGTGCCTATTCATTTCCTCTGCCCATTTTATAATTGGGTTGTTTGTTCTTCTGTTGTTGAGCTGTATAATTTATGTACACAAGATATCAAGCCTTAATCTGATATGTGGTTTCCCATATTTTCTTGCATTGAGTTGGCTGCCTTTTCACTTTTTAAACAAAATCCTTTAAGGCACAGAAGCTCTTGATATTAAGGAGTTCCCACTTGTGTATTTTTTCTTTCACAGCTTGTGCTTTAGGTATAACGGTTAGGAAACTACCTCCTATTACTAGACCTTGAAGATGTTTCCATATATTCTGTTCTAGAAGTTTTATGGTACTGGCTCTTACATTTAGGTCTTTAATCCATTCTGAATGAATTTTTGTATAGGATGTAAGGTAGGGATCCTCTTTCATTCTTTGGCTACTGAAATCCAGTTCTCTCATGCCTATTTATTGAAAAGGCTATTGTGTCCCAGTTCAGTGGATTTGGGGGCCTTATCAAAGATCAAATGTCCATAAATTTGATGGACAATCTCTGCACTCTCAATTCTATTCCACTGGTCAGTCTTTCAATTTTTTTGCCAGTACCATGCTGTTTTGACTTCTGTGGTGTGGCTTTATAGAAGGCTTTAAAGTCAGGAAGTGATAGTCTTGCCAGCTCACTATTCTTTTTTAGGATATCTTTAGCTATTCAGAGTCCCTTTCCCTTCCATATGAATTTGATAACCAGCTTTTTCAAGTCTCCAAACTAGGCTGTTGTGATTTTTATTGGCATAGCATTGAGTCTAGATCAGTGGGTAGAAATGACACCTTAACGATATTCAACCTTCCTATCCAGGAACCTGGAATATCTTTCCATCTACTTAGGTTATTTTTATTTCTTTTAGCAATTTTTTTTGTAATTTTCTGCGTATAAGTCCTTGAAATCTCTGGTAAGGTTTATTCCTAAGGCTTATTCCAGAAGGATCTGATTCTTCTGGTCGCTATTCTGAATGGAATTTTTTCCTTAGTTGTCACCTCAGATGGGGCATTGTTTGTGTATAGAAATATTACTGATTTTTGTTCATTAATCTTCTATCCTGCTACTTTGCTAAATTTGTTCATTAGCTCAGGTAGCTTTGTTGTAGATTTCTCAGGGTTTCCTAAGTATAGATCATGTAATGTGCAAATAATGAGTTTTACTTCTTCCTTTCCCATCTGAATGTCTTTTATTTCTTTCTCCTGTCTAATCCACTCTAGCTATGACTTCTAATACAATGTTGAATAATAATAGTGGTGACAGAGGGCATCCTTATTTCATTCCTGATCTTAAGGGGAATGCTTTCACTTTCTCACCATTAAGTATGATGCTGGCTATAGGTTTTTCATTTATGCCCTTTGTGATAGTGAGAAAGTTTCCTTTGATTCCTAACTTTTGAAATGTTTTTGTCAGGAAAGGATGCTGGATTTTGTTGAATGTTTTTTCAGCATCAATCAATATGATCATGTGCTCTTTCCCTTTCGATTTGTTAATGTGCTATATTACGTTGATTTATTTTTGTATGTTGAACCACCCGTGCATTCCTGGTATTAGTCCCACTTGGTCATGGTGTATAATTCTCTTAACGTGGTGTTGGATATGATTTGCTAGTGTTTTGTTAAAGAATTTTTGCATCTCTGTTCATTAGGGAGATTGGTCTGTAGCTTTCTTTTCTTGTATTGTCTTTATCCAATTTTGTATTACGGTGATGTTAGCTTCATAAAATGAGTTAGCTAGCACTCCTTTTCTCTCAATTTTTAAAAAGAGTTTGATCAGGGTTGGTTTTAGTTCTTTTTGAAATGGTTGGTAAAATTCTCCTGTGGAGCCATCTGGTCCTGGACTTTTTTTGTGTGTGTGGTTAGATTTCTGATGAATAATTTGATCTCTTTACTTGTAATTGGTTTGTTGAGTTCTATTTTTTCTTGAGTCAGCATAGGTAATTATTTTCTTTCTAGGAATTTGTCCATTTTATCTAAGTTGTCTAGCTTGTTGGCATATAGTTGTTCATAATATTCTTTTATGATTTTTAAATTTCTTCATGATTGGTGGTAGACTCCCCCTCTCGTTTCTAATTTTGCTTATTTGTGTCCTTGCTCTTTTCTCTTCATTAGTCTGGATAGGGGACCATCAATTTTATTGATTTTCTCAAAGAACCAACTTTTAGTGTTGTTGATTCTTTCTATTGTTTTATTGATCTCCAGTTTATTTCTGCTACAGTTTTTATTATTTCTCTTACTTTATTTGCTTTGGGGTTAGTTTGCTGTTCTTTCTCTAAATTCCCCAGGTGACCAATTAAATCCTCAAGTTTTTCTCATTCTTGTTTTTAATATAGGGATTTAGAGCAATAAATTTCCCTCTCAGCACTGCCTTGGCTGCATT
Organism: Myrmecophaga tridactyla; assembly: GCA_004026745.1. NCBI lineage: Eukaryota > Metazoa > Chordata > Mammalia > Pilosa > Myrmecophagidae > Myrmecophaga > Myrmecophaga tridactyla. The sequence continues at coordinate 7,454 of PVIY010012734.1, read as the reverse complement.
CTTTAAGTTTTGATATGTTGTATTCTCATCATTCATCTCCAGATATTTACTGATTTCTCTAGCAATTTCTTCCTTGACCCACTGATTATTTAAGAGTGTATTTAATCTTCATATATTTATGAACACTCTGGTTCATGGATGATTAATTTCCAACTTTATTCTGTTGTGATCAGAAAAAGTGCTTTGAATAACTTCAATCTTATTAAATTTATAAAGACATGTTTGTGTGCCAGCATACAATCTATCCTGGAGAACGTTCCATGTCCACTAGAACAGAATTCAGCTCTTTTTATTTTTTTTCAGTTTATTTTCTCTCTGTTGTTTAATTTCTAATCCTCTGGCTTTCAGTTTACTGATTCTTTCCTCTGTTCACTCCATTCAACTATTGAGGTCATCCATTGAGTTTTTTTTGGTTCTAAAATTTCCATAGTGTTCTTCTTTATATCTTTTATTTCTTTGTGAAACTTTCTACTTCTTTGCTGAGTCTCTGATTTTTCATTTGCTTCAAGTATGTTTATAATTGATTATGGAAAAATTTCATGATGGGCTACTTTAAATTTTTGTCACGTTGTTTAATATCTCTGTCATCTCTGTGCTAACATCTATTCATTGTCTCTTTTCATTCAATTTGAGATCTGCCTGGTTCTTGGTATGAGAAGTGATGTTTTTATTGAAACCTTGACATTATGGGTATTAAGTTATGAGATTCTGGTTCTTATACTTTTTTTTTCATCTGTCACCCTATGATACCTCTCTATTAGGGAAACAGGGCCTTTGTTCCCAAGGGCCTTATCCAGTCTGCCTCCTTTTCTCTACCTTTCAGCGTCTTGTTATTTTTGTTTCATATATAATGTTCAGGGCTTTTAGTAGTGCTTAGTGGGAGACATAGGTCAAATAAAATCTACTCCATATTCCTGGAGGTGAAATCTATTGTTTTTTTACAAAATTTTCTCAGTATTTTGCATAATTATTCTAAAAATATGAACCAGATGTGCTTATTTTTCCTCTTACTTTTTTTTTACATTGATTATAATATATGTTAGGGAAATAATATTCCCTAAGTGCAATGATTACAGCTTGGGATTTCCTTTTTTAAAAATCTATACTCTTTGAGCTACATGGAATTTTCTACAGTTGGAGTAAAAAAATTATTTATACACACATACTTGCATGTGTGTATATTTAATTTCTCCTTATACACCTCCTCCATTAATGGTTGATTAAATTATGCTTTCTTCCATTGCTCTACAGCTTCTCACTTTATACAACATTCTTGCACCACTATACATCATTATCTGGACTCATCTATTTCACCACTCTGATCCATTATGGGTTTGTTAGTTGTCACTTGGCAATTTCTTTGTCATTGTTGTAGGGCAGTCTGCCATCATATCCTTTATAAAGTCAGCTATTCTTAGCATTCTTCTCTGTTTCTTCTAGCTAAATCTTTTTATCAATTTAAATTCCGAATTGGTGCTTAACAGAGCTCTGATTAACATTTTCCATCTTGATTTTCTTCCTGGAATCTTCTATTATTCTCCATTTAAGTAAATGATCCCACTCTTCACCCATTTGTTTGGGACCAAAAGCTTGGGTTTATCCTCCATTCAACTGTCTCTCATCCTGGACACCAACAAATTCTGTTGGAGCACCTTTCAAAATATATCCAGCATCTGATCCTAATACAAGCCACCATCACCTCACTTCAGGGTTATGACAAAGAGTATTATATTAGCTGCTCTTCCATTTCCATTCTTTGATAACAGCTAGAATGACCCTATAAAACTGTGAATCTGATAATGTCATTCCTCTGCTCAAAACCCTCCAGTGACTTCCCAGTACTTTCAGAAGATATCTATGCCTTTCCCAGGACCACCATGGCTACAGTGTTCCATGGAATTTGGCACTTGGCTGTCTCTCTGTCCTTATGTCTTACCCCATTCTCCTCCACTCCCCAAGCTCTAGCCATTGTGGCCTCCTGGCTCATAGTGAGCACAGCAAATGTGCCCCCACCTTCTACTTTTCTTCTGTGTGTGTGGAAAACTCTTCCACTATGTCTCATTTCCTCATGTCATTCAGGATTTTGCTCAGATATTTCTTTTCAGAGAAGCTTTCCTTAGTCACACATGTCAAATATCACCCTTTCCTGTCATTTCTATTCCTCCCTCCTTCTTTAATTTTCTTTGCAGGGCTTTTCACCACCTCTCCTCTGTATTTATTACTTATTTTATATTTCCCACCACTAGATGAAAGCCCTCCAGTTAGGGGTTGTGTTTTACTCAATGATGCATCTCTCATGCTTGATATCTTAACATGGCAGGATCTCAATAAATATACATTGAATGAATAAATAATTGAGAATGGTCATTTTTATGGTTTCCAATGCTTCCCTATCATATATAATGCTGCAATAAATATTCTTTGTTGATGAAGCTCTCTTGAATTTTCTAATCATATAATCATGTCATTTGCAAAATACATAGTTTTTTTCTGTTATGTGTGTGTCCTTTTTCATTGCTAAATAGTTATATTCTATCATTAACTCCTTTTTTCTGCTGAGTAGCTGCTTCTTTCCAGCCTGCCCTCTGTGAAAGGTTGCACAGATCCCTTTGGGGTTTGGACCATTCTTAAGTTTTTATAGTCACACGTTTACAGACAACTTGCTATTTATTTCTACTGAAGGTTAATCACATCCATCTGGTTTAGCTCTTTCATCGGGCAGCCTGATTCTTTTATTTCCAGATTCAAATTCTGATCTCTTAGGAGATTCTTCTCCCTGTGTGCTCCACATGCAAAAGACAAAGTGTGGCTCTGAGACCTCACTAGCTCGCACTTGCCTATGGAGCATTCAGGTCTTCTTGTCTTGGTCTTCAAGGCCTTCTCCGGTTTGTCTCCACCCTGTAGAGGATGCCTCCCTCTTATTTGCTTTAAGCACCTCATATTCAAGCCAGTCTCTCATTCCTGCCTCCTGATTCTTTCGTCATATCTTCAGGGCTTCCTTCTACTCAAAATCAAACTATTCATATTCAGCTATCTTAATGCCTCCCCCTCCAACTGCCTTCCCAAATTTCCTTATCTGACTTAACTTCCCTCTCCTCCCTCCTTCTCTAGTACATATTGTATCCCCTCTTTCAGAGCATTTATCACTTTCTACCTCATATTATAATTGTTTTTGGCCTTGTCTTATCTTCAGTACCAGATAGGGCTTGCAGAAGACAGGGCCCATTCAGTATACAACTTCATGTCCATCAGGGCCTCCCTTGTACATAGAAGATACTCAGTAAGTATCTAATTAAGAATTCAACTTTCTGTGCTTGTTCCTCTCCAAAATTCTTCTTGAAGCGACTGGTCTCATTTTGTTCTTCTTTTTCTAAGTGGTCAAGTCATTTGGAAAAATTAAACATCATTTAAGTTTTGCTTTGAAAGAATTTCAAGTGTTTAGTGTTTCATTTATATTTCTTTGTATCAATCACTTTGTTATTATAAACCCTTAGCAAACCTCAAAATTGAAGAATTTTAAAAACCTTTATTACAGTCATGATTTTATTATTTGGGGTGGAATAATTATTAAATGTACCTTTTAGACCTAGCATATAACTAAATTTTATGAGGAACTATATAAGCATGTCAATAGGTACCTGATATAGAGTTAATTCTGCTTTATATATTGAATTCTATTCTATGTTTTTATTTTATGTATTACTTGTTTGCTTATTTCATTCTTTATTTATTCAATTTGATTCTGTTTATTTTTTTAATTTGATTTTATTACTAAATCTTTGTCTACTTGTCATTTCCCAGTAACTGATACTATTCTAGTTTGCTAGGCTGCTGAAAGCAGTATTCCAGAAATGGGTTGGATTTCAATAATGGGAACTTAATAGTTTACAAGCTTACAGTTCTGAGGCCATGAAGATGTCCAAATTAAGGCGTTGTCAAGAGAATACCTACTTCTTGGCTCTTGTGCCACATGGCGAGGCACATGGCCGCATCTACTGGTGTCTCCCTTCTCGTCCAGGTTTTGTTGCTTTTAGCTTCTTGCTTCTATGGCTCACAGGCATGTGCTTGTTCTCTTTCTCTCCATATTCACCCCATTTATAATGGACTCCAGTAAGAGGTTTAAGACCCACACTGGACCATGCCTTAATTGAAATAAAGTAATTAAAACAGACTACTTACAGTTGGTTTCAGCCATAGGAATTGATTTGCCTTAAGAACATGATTTTTTCCAGGGCATAAACAATTTCAAACCATCACAGAAACATTTCTTGATAATGTTAGGTGAAATGATGGTCCAGGGAAAGTAAATTCAGTCTATTCAAATTCATTTACCCTTGAAAAAATACTTTAGGGAAAACAGAGCTATAAACGCATGAGCATTTTTAAACGTTGGTATATTTGTCTTATTCTGGGAACCACGTAATTTAAGAAGCCTCTGTGATTTTTTTTTTTGCTTTTTTGTTTTCACTAATTTTGCTGATTAGTTTTACTCCTGTAGTTCACATAGAGAACTCTCTATGTCAGCAGAGCATCTGCTATACAATTCAGAGTTTCTCTGCTTAAGGTTCACCCAAAAATACTGAACTAAGATCTCATTTGCTCACCCTTCATCCCTACTTGAATGTGGAACAACTTGGCAGATTCAGTAACTGCTATCCTGTTTCCGGAAAGGTCACTCTGAAGAATTTTGAATGACCTACACATTCATAGAAGAGAGGAGAGATTTTTTTAAATGTGAGTGTCACACTCTCTTGGGTTGGTTGCTCCTGTTTTCTGATTCTTGCTACTACCCAACTTTTTGTCCCTACTTCCTCCACCCATCTGTGGCCCATGGTCCCAGTGATCCTTCTAACTGCATCCTGGATTTGTGTAGCTGTGTTCACTTCATTGTTTCCCCAGTGAGGCCCATGGCCAATGGTCACTGACTCATGGTCCATCATGCCACGTAGGCATGGTAGGTATTTGCCTACCTGATGCCTATCAGCCATCTCTATCATTCTTTCCTCCTATCTCCCTCTCCAATTCCAAGGAATAAGAAAATTCCACCATTTCATAGTTTGCCTCTAGCAGATCTTGCTCCTTGCTTCTACACATTGCTTTAGAAGTTTTCCTTTGCCTTTTCACGTAGAAGAGAGAAAGAGACAAAAGTTGTGTGGAATGTTGCAGGTGTGGTTGTAAGGGCTGTGCTGTAGGCAACTCCATTTTGTATTGCAACATTGGATGTGAATGGACCTCTGCCCCCATTTTAGAGATGAGAAAACTGGGATTGGACCTAAGTAACCTGTCTGCAGTTGCAGGCAGATGATGTGGGACAGCTGGGATTGAAGGCCTGGGAGGCATTTGCCCAATTGTAGCTGCTAAGACCTGGCAGCCCCAAGCCTTTGGCTGTGTTGCTTTTCCAGAAAGAAGGTGGTTGTGCTTGGACTCAGGGGACTGGGTTTGCTCTTATTGGCATTTCCTTGTCACACAGTAAAAGTTGCAATGGGGCAGTTACAGGGGTCCGCGTGAGTCAAGGGCACAAAGATGTGGTTTTCAGAGTCTCTCTTTTAACTTCTCTAACCGAGAGCTCAACCAGCTGAATATATTAACTCCCCACCTATTACTAGCACCTGCCATAATACAAGTTGTAAAATAACCAATGCTGGAGGGATGATTCCAGAACATGATATATAGATGTTCACTATGTTATTTAGAAATAAGTTTTTTAAATAACCTTAAATTATACCAGTTACATTTTTGGGTATATAAACCAAATGCTCTGGCTTATGCACTGTTTGCAGGCTTTTGAAGGTTTATTCATTAAAATATCTGTGCTTGCAGGTTTTTAAGGACTTATTCTATCAATTTAATACTATCTTTTTATAATTCAGGTAGTTATCATATACTGCTTTAATTCTAAAAAGAACTAACACCGTCACATTGACTGTTTCCTTCCAAGGAAGGCCTGTCCTTGCGTAGGTCTTGCCAGGGAACTCCCGTGTATTAAGTTCCCATCCATGTCAGCACTGCGTGCTGGCCCAATCGACTGCTCTCCTCCTTTGCTGCTGCTACAGGCCTCCTAACAACATGTTCTCTGCACTAAAGCCACACTGGACTCCACCATGAATTAGGGAGAGATATTTTCCTCCATTTTTCTATTTCTTAGAAGACTCTTTTTGCCTTCTCTACGTGTTTACTTCCTGTATGTCCTTAAGTCCGGCCGAGATGCAGAGTCCTCCGTGACTCCTCCTCAGCAGATTTCTCCTTTCTCAATATCCCCCCAGCACTTGATTGGGGCATTAGCACACTTTACCTTGTATTAAAGTAAGTATTAACACATCTGTTCCTTCACTCAGATGGGAAGTTCTCTGAGATAAAGAGTATCTTCATAGCCTCACAGTACATGTCCTCAGCACTCTGATGGATTGTTTGGGTTTGAGCTGGAGGAAAAAAATTTTTAAAACTCAAAAATTAAACACAATTCAGTGTTTTAAATGAATGAATCTGAAATTACAAATAGGTTACAGACTCTTCTGATTTCCAGAGATGACAACAATAGTCTATAGATAGGCCTATGGCAAGACCCTGTATCTCTTTGAGCTTCAATATTCAATTAATTTACAAAAGAATGGAAATATGGCCTTACCTACTCCTCAGGACTTTTATGAAAATCAAAATGAGTTGTTATATCTGAAAATGTTTTGGAAATCCCTAAACTGTTTCAAATATAAAACTGCAATGTTTTCCTCCATTTTCAAAGACCCAATATTGAAGAGAACTTAATCGTAATTTAAACAAATAAAAACTGTACTATTTAGATATTGTGTCCCTATAGCGTTCTACTTCTGATTTAAACTTAAATTTTTGCTTGACTGTACTTTATGAAGTTTTAAAGGAATCATCTAACTCTTAAGTGTAAAATGTAAAGCCAGTCAATAACCAATTTCACTAACCTGGGAATATTTAATTAGGGTCCATTAGTTCTGTCAAAGAGTACCAGTTTCCTTCATAATTTCTGCACGGCTCAAATTTTGTCTTGTTTTTTCCTTAACAGGTTTCCATCTATACCACAAGCTGCCCACGATCGTGCCTGAAAGCTGCCTTCTTATCATGGTTGGCCTTCTACTAGGTGGGATTATTTTTGGAGTGGATGAAAAGTCTCCCCCTGCAATGAAGACTGACGTGTTTTTCTTATATCTGCTTCCCCCCATTGTGCTGGACGCGGGCTACTTCATGCCAACTCGCCCTTTCTTTGAGAACATTGGCACCATTTTCTGGTACGCCGTGGTCGGGACGCTCTGGAATTCCATCGGCATCGGCGTGTCTTTGTTTGCGATCTGCCAGATTGAAGCATTTGGCTTGAGTGACATCACCTTGCTGCAGAACCTGCTCTTCGGCAGCTTGATCTCGGCCGTGGACCCCGTGGCGGTGCTCGCAGTCTTCGAGAACATTCACGTCAACGAGCAGCTCTACAT